>JAMPIV010007438.1:0-60000 GCA_024509875.1 Oreohelix idahoensis | reverse complement strand
AGCGGAGATCCCCTCTTCAACGAGGCATCTCTTTCGCCATTCCAAATCGCTCACTCCACTAGTGGTGGGCGGAAACCGATCGACCAAAAAACAAGACAAGTCATGCGCAGTCCAGCGCAAAATGACCACAGCTCAAACTTAACTGCATTCGATACCAACACGAGAAGACAAATGCTTACCGAGAAAAGTGACTATAAATTTCAAGCAGTTGTTGCCCTTGCGTTATAAAATAGATATTGTAATAAAACGATGTTGCGAGAATTTATCACGCAACATATCACCACCTCCTCCCGATAAAAAAAAAAATGTGGAACATATTTTTTTTTTTAAATATCAAAGAGCATGCGATAAGCGGCTCAAAACGCACGAATTATGCGCTGATAATTAATTAAATTGCCTAACATGAGGCTAAATATAGAGTGTCTGGTGAGGATATACCTCAACAGAAAAATAAATATGTCTCAAAAAATATTCACATCGGGGAGGTGTCACCAACACACATCACGTTAGCATGTAAACACAATATACGTATGCAAGTTACCATAATCATCATTAAACAGCATACTCTAATATTGTCTTTAAAAATGGATGTACAAATCTGATAGGAAAATTTAAATAGTACATTCTTTGACATGTAATGACATAAGTACATAGTAAAGTTAAACTACATGACGATCCAGGACATATGCTCTGGTATTCCGAGGGTAAGTACACAATCTAGAACTCGTCATGCTTGATACTAGTAAGGTAAGTCCTCAGCTCAACAATGACATTCTGAGAAAGTACAAGCAATATAATGCTAATTAATAACTAATATGCTTCATAAGGTACAATACATTATTAATAATTGTGGCTGTTTAGTAAACTAACGGCCCTTATATTAACTACTCAGTCCTCCTCTATCATCTTAAAAAACGAACAGAAGAAGATGACAACAAAGCACGATAGTGTGTACATATAAAGTAAGTACAGATGTGCTAATCTATTGTAGAAATATAGGTGTGTTATGACTCTGTAATATATGGAAATATAGGACAGAAGTATTAGTTGGAGTCATGTGGGCATCTAGACAAAATGTCAGCCATCACATTATCCGCACCACGGATAGCTCGTACCGTGAAGTGAAAAGGTTGAAGAGCTATAGCATATCGAGTGGATCTCGAACTCTTCAAATTCTTAGTCTGAATAGCTGTAAGAGCTTTCTGATCAGTCTCTAGAATGAAATGTGCGCCCAGGAGGAATCTTTGTAGCTTTAGAATTGACCAAACCATCGCTAACAACTCACGGTCTAAAACCGAGTAGTTCCTCTCTGCCGCATTTAGTTTTCTAGAAATGTACATAACAGGATGCAGAGTATTTGCATATTCTTGCATCAGTGCTGCTCCAATCCCAGTGGATGAAGCATCACTCCGAAGAACAAAAGTCCTATCAAGAGTAGGTAATCTTAAGATGGGAGGAGAAGAAAATATATTCTTGATTTGGTCTAGTGAAGATTGGCATTCTTCAGACCAACGGACCAGATTAGGCGAACCTTTCTTCAACAATGTTGAGAGAGGTGCCATGATCGAAGATAAATTTGGAATAAATCTCCCATAAAATTGAATTAAACCTAAGAGACTCCTAACTTGTTTCTTCGTTTTAGGAACAGAGATGTTCAGTATTTTGGAAGTATTGTGGTCTTCTGTCTTCAAGAGACCATGACCAACACGATGACCCAGGAAAGAGATTTCACCAAAACCAACAAAAGCTTTAGAAGGTTTTGCTGTCAAATTATTCTCACGTAGAGTGGACAGTAAGTCATATAACCCTAAATAGTGATCTTCCCAGGTATCACTGAAGAGACAGATGTCATCTAAGTATGCGATGACATCCGAACGATGTGACAGAATTCGACGCATCATGCGAACGAAAGTGGCAGGGGCGTTCATGAGACCAAAAGGCATAACATTCCATTGAAATAGACCCCTAGGTGTAGAAAAAGCAGTAAGAGGTTTGGCATGCTCTGCTAAAGGCACTTGCCAATAACCTTTAGACAAGTCAAGTTTAGTGAAGAATCTAGAATTAGAAAGTCTAATCAGTAGATCTTCTAACAAAGGCATCGGTTCAGCATCGAACTTTGTGACCTGATTCAATTTGCGATAATCAACACAAATTCGTATGTTCTTATCCTTCTTCCGGACAATAACCATGGAAGAAGAATATGGTGAAGTCGATGGTTCAATTATATTTAATTGAATCATTTCATCCAATTCCTTTTCCACTTGCGACTGAAAGTGTATAGGAATAGGATAAGGCCTAACCCTAATTGGATTATTGTCGGTAAGAATTATGTCATGTTCTATGACATCTGTGTGTCCAGGAATGTCAGTGAGAACATCCTGAAATGTTTGTAACATCGACAAGTCTCCAATCAAAGAACTTGTATATGAAATATCAACAATCAATTCTTGATCATAAGTGCACTTCTCATTCAATAGTGCACGACACTATTCATCATTCATTTATCATCAGTGTAGTAGTAACAGTGCATTAGCATAGCCCATTAACTAATTACTATAACTGTAAACAATGACTATGTAAACACATGCAGAATGTAAACATTGAAAATGTAAACAATAAAAACAATGTAAACAATAACAATGTAAACAATAACAAAGATCAGCAACAATACAAAAACGTTCGCAGAAATCAACTAAAAATAAAGCAGAAATTAATGAAATATCACAAAAAATGTGACGATATCTGCGCTATAATTAAACAAAATACATGACACCACACAAGAATATCCCTAAAATTCGTATCCTTACGATATGCCAACAAAGGGGTATCACGAAACAACTCTCTCATATCAGGATCGGAGTGGAGAATAGGCAAATGACGGAACATAATTTTGTTCACCGCCAAACAATGAGGGTGAAAAGTTAAGACAAGTTTGAGTCTGTCAGATGTAGTAGTAAGTTTAGCAGTAAGTGCAACCTGACGAGTAACGGGACTAATGCAATTAAGGGCATCAGATAAGACTCTTTCAGGATAGTGACGTTTGCGAAAAAACTCGAGCATTTCTTGAGCTCGTTCACGGAAATCATCTTCATCGTGACATATCCGACGTAAGCGTAGAAGCTGAGAGTAGGGAATGGAATTTTTACAGCTGAGAGGGTTAGAAGAGGTGTAAAGAAGGAAACCATGAGCATCAGTAGGTTTATAAAAGACAGAGGTAGTAAGGCCAGTAGGAGTAAATTTGACAGTAAGGTCAAGGAAGTTAACTGAAGTGGTAGAAATCTGAGAAGTGAATTTGATGGCATGATGGAAATTGCCAACATAGACAATGAATCTACGGAGGTTAACTTCAGACATGTCTGTGACACCAATACCATCGTCGGTATAGCGACGGTAAAACTCAGGTAATGGTCCATCGTAACTTTGAAGCACCAAATACAATTTATTTTACATGATGATGTTGCCAGCCTCATACATAAGTTTACATAAATAAGCAATTGTATACATGAAAATACGCATATATGAATAAGAAATTATTTAAAAACCTACCTTTTCGTTATGAATGGGTACTTAAGTTATCCAGATGCAGAAGCACAAGATGACTGAAGTAAGTACTGCAGCTGTTAAAGTGCAGTCTTTAAAGTGAGCTAATGATAAGTATTATGCTACATTTCTTAGCTTTTATCACATGGGGTAGATTTATAGGAGTCGGGAGTATAAATGCTTTTATCGAATTTTGGCACTTCACATTTCACAAAAGGAAATTATCGCATCGATCACTTCCTAGTAAGTTATCAATCATGGCGTCTTCATCCGATAAGAATTGGAATGGAATGTCATAGCGTACGTATATCTTCTACAAGTTCTTCCTTTTATCTATTCTTTCTTTCTCTCTGAGTTATCTTCCAAGTTATTAGTTAATATCTTTACTGGCCATCTCCGCCAGAGGTGTAAATTCCTGGATGATACTATAATCCTTTTCTTGTATACCTCAGGTTCGTTCAGTTCCTTCTTCGATGTTATAGTGATTTCTCATATAGTGGTAGTGTAAACATATTAATGCAACACGTATGATGAGTCATTCAAATGATAGAGCTAGCATATAAGCATTAACTGGGTCTTTGTACATCAAGGGTAATTCATACATAAATTCTGTGTCTTGTAAACTTCCGTATTCCTCTTTAACATATTATTATCTCCTGTAGACTTTCTTAATCTTCCCAAATCTGCTCCTATTTACTCGTGGTACCTATGCTCTTTATTAGCATTCCATACCTTTTTAGGTACTTAAATATTTTCCTCGACGAACTGGTCAGACATTTCTCTATAACCGTTCCTAGAAACAAAATTCATCTCATTCATAAAAAATATATGTTCACCATTCTGATACTTACATGAGAGAGTATATTTGCTGTTCTCATATAGAAGTCGACACTCACTTTTTCTTAAAAGTCGTATGTAATTCTTGACAACTCAAACTTTGTTCAACATGGCTCCTCCATAATATCAATAGTTTCCTTCATATATTTACAGCCTTTCGTTACTTTATACATAGTCGTTATATATTCATAACCATCCGTTTCTTGATACATAGTCGTAAAGTTCTCATAGCGAACTGGCAAATCGTGCTTCTGCAAAACTCTCCTGGAAACAAAATTCTACTCTGTGCAAAATATAATCACAATCCAATACTTACAAGACAGCATAGTCGCTGATCTCCTTTTAGAAATACACACTAACTGTGAACTACAGAATCAAATACTATCTTCCGATAGAATAACACTGGCTAGTGATGGCTGGACATCTAGATATATATATTCATATAAACCCTATCTGTAAAACCACAGATGGTACATCTTGTCCGCACAGCAGCTCGAAATCTTCTCCTCACCTGATCACACACTGATGACCAACCCAGGACTAACTAATGACCTCTGGTCATTTCAGCGTGGTGTGTTTTTCTCGCCACTCTTCTAATTCGCTAACCCAAATCTTTTTACTTAAATTTATTGGTCGAGCCTTTTTTCCTTGTTCTCGAACATTCTATTTACAACTCTTAATAATTATTATCATTCACTTTTAGTTAACGTGAGCCGATATTCTGAACTGTTGTCAGTTAGCAATTTATTATTATTTTCATTCATTATTTTTCCTTGTGAGCTGTCCTAACTGTTTATCTCACTCTAACAATAGCATGAATAATGCTATGGCAAGCCTCGCGGTGACAGGAAGTCACGAATTTCAAGCACTTGTTTTATAGTAAAAAAAATCCGCCAACTCAAAATTTAATTTCGTTAGTTTATTTTTGATAAAACCATTCACCGGGTAAAGCGTCTAATTTTAGTATACTTTAACCTAAGCATAGTTACAATTATTAACATCGCCATATATGGGTAGTGTAACAAATTATTAACATTGCTGGAAACAATTATGTCATATGACCTGTCCTAATGCTCCAATATGGTCATAATCAGGACATACATAATGAACTGGTGATTTGTGAAATTTATGCCTCAAAAATTAGACATAAATTATCTTTAAACCACAATTCCTCTCTAATCCGACAATATTTGTTTGTCAACTACCAGACCTGACGCAAGCAATCAACTCACTTATCTATCAATATCCCCTCTCGCGTAAACGAGAGGCCCAGCGAAAAAACGGTTTCCCCATGTTAATTTAATCGTTATTGTCCCACGACTCGCTATGTGTTGATTGTCCACAATCAAAGGATAACCATGCCATGAGTGTCGTTAGCCATGAAACGTGTGTTACCTCAGAAGGGTGCACCTAAATTAGGAGATAATTTTCGACAAAATACTGTCGGGGAAAAAATATATATATATATATATATATATATATATATATATATTGATCTATATATATATATATATATATATATATATATATATATATATATATATATATATATATATAAATATATATATATCTATATATATATATATGTATATATATATATATGTATATATATATATAATCAGCCATTATCTTTAGCTTCATATTACAGATCTATTAAGTTACATGGAATATTTCATTAAACAACTCTCTAAGAGTTACGTCAGTGTACATTCTCCATGACATTGAAGATTATTTTTAAAAATTATATTTCCAGATGCGTACTCTGAGGGACCTCTGCTGCGATGAATGTGGATCCAAACCCATCCCTGCCAATTACAGACCACCCCTGCCACTAGGAACTCGGAGAATTGTATCTTCATTCGCCGCATAATTTCATAGTGAATACGTCGTCAGTGGTTGTGACATAATACACATCAATGTTGTCTGGTAGTTGACAAAAACGTGTTCTGTGATATAGTGAATATTGATGTTCGTAGTGTAGAAACGCCTAAGACCAGGGTAATATCAAACAGATTACATTTTTAAGCTTACTTATCAATCGGTTTAACTGTAATGGTGCACTTCTGAATTTATAGAAATATTTTCAAACCCACGTAGCGTGATATGATTTTTATTTTTGCAAACTGGCATGATTGTTGAACAAACATGAAAGAAACATACTGTCATGTTACATGCTGCCACTAAAAGTGTTGATAATTATTGATCGGGGAAAGATCCCGACCACTTACGTCACAAGACAAACATCACGGTACCGCTGTAGTTTGCCTTTAATATTGAAGCATGTCTCAAAAAACTGTCACAAATGTGCATGTCTAACTTAAGATAGACTTAGGAAGAATGGTGTCACAAATTGACCTGTTTATAAACACAAATACAGAATTGTATTTGTCAGTTGTCCGCGTGCATGAACTTTTAAATAGCTGACCCCTACAGCCTTATCATGTTTATCGTACATTCAGTTAACCATGACAGACAATCAGAGTAATGTGATGACATATTTTGTTAGCAGGTTGATCAGAATTATGACATTACAATTTGAAATATATACACAGGTGATAATCTTTTTATATTTATTTTTATTGTAAATGTAAGTTTATTAAGGGACTCTCATCAAACATTGCTGGATTCCACGTGCGAAGGCAAAGAATGTTGCTATAAGCGGATAACATACGCCTTTTTCAAAGTGAAAAAATTAATTTATTTAACTCTTTAACAGAAGAAAGGAAATGCTTTAACAAAATGTAATCAGTTGTGCTATGTCATAAGCTGCAATTATTTGAAACGATTATGCGTTTCAGATTTTCTTTTGTTTTTCTTGTTGTTATTTTGTTTTGTTAGTGCTGTAGTAAACATGGTTTACCGGAAGTTAGCAGAAGTATGACATGTTGTGTCTGTAGGCGAAAGTTCAAAGATGCAGCAAAAATACATCCGGGTAATTTTTAGTTAACCTTCCAAACAATATTTGTAGTAATTTTTGCTATTGACAAAAAATGACAACGTGGATGAATTTTGTCCGAACTTACAATTTTATCCTTTGGTATATTTTGATTTGATTATCTTTACAAATAAAACTTGACGATTTTAGTATTTTGTTTTACATTTGCTGTGACATTTTTAATGCACACTGCGAAAAATATTTCTTTTGTAGCTTTTTATGATAAAATTTCCGTTCATATATATTTATTGCGTGTTGTTCGTAACCATTTGTTGCAATGTTTGTAAATATTCTGGTAGGTATATCATTATATTTTAAAGATAGATATGCAATAAAATGCGGAGGAATATTATGTAAACAACATAAATCAAAACATTAAACATTCAAGTTAAAACTCCCAATAACAATGGCATATTGAACAGTAGCAGTACCATTCCTGTTCAGAAAAAGAAATGCATTTAAGTAGACTTAATCTACCTCTCATTTCACACGTCCGACTGACATGATTTATGTCCCTTGTATCTATTTAAAACAAAACAGTTGATTAACTAGTTAGTACGAGGAGTAGAAAACTAGTCTGTGTGATTTGTTACTGGTCCTGTAAGTGTTTATGTTCGTAATGTGTTTCTCCTGTAATTATTTTAACCAGTAAGTATATTTGTACAGTCAAATATATAATCATGCTATTTACTTATCCACGAGCATTAACTTCCACTATGGTACTAGACGCCATTAATATATACAGTACATCCATTGTTATACATAAAGAGTGATACGTGAGGCCTCTGAACAGTAAATAAATTATAAGTATAAAGGTGTTTCTGGCACTCGTGAGAAATAAAGAAAACTAGACAACAGAAAAACAATAGGGATGATAAGCTTATCGGGGACTCGAACCTAGGACTATCAAATTATTAGATATATATGCACAAATCACTGATTAAAATACAGTTTATCACGTATTTTGAAACCTAGCTGAACAGTTAATTTGTCGTCAGAACGACTTTTAAAAATGTGACTAATATTCTTGACCTATGCAGGTTTGACTTTCACGATTTAGATTTCACAGTGTATAATTTAAGCAAGCTGATAAATTATGCGAATCAAGAATTTATTGTTACTTACTGTGTACTGAATTCGTCAAGTGCGATACGAAATGTCCTGGTCGTAGTTGTCATTAAATGTCAACTTGATGAAACAGGCTAGTTGACACACTTGCGGCACACACAACCGTCCATATGCAATCATCAAGTGAGCGGGATTCACTGTGTAGGTGACATTCTCGAAAACCGATATTCTTTTATTATTTTACTACCGACAAGTAGCCTTTTACTCATGTCAGCCACGAGTTTACTTCTTGCACTTGATCTGTTGTCGGAAGAATGTTACCCATACTGACGTTATACAATCTTCTCAATCTTTCATTGTCGCCTTCAATTTTATTCCAACAGTATGATCCATCTCCTTCCATACAGCCCCACACCCAACTTCGCCATCTCCCATCTCCATCAGCCCCAGTACGTTAACTTGACTAATTTCTTAATAGTGATCTGACAGCGATATGTTGACGAGACAGAACGAAGACAACAGCGCTTTTACAGGAGAGCAAAGACAACCCTGTGTTTATAGGACATCAAAGTCAAGAATGTGATTACAGGAGAGCACGGACACCGTATTTACAGGAGAACAAAGACAACAATGTGTTTTATGGACAGCAAAGACAACAATGTGTTTACAGGAGAACCAGGACAGCAATGTATGTACAAGAGAACAAAGATAAGAGTGTGCTAGCAGAACAGAGGAAGGACGGCAGTGCGTTTAAATGAGCAATCAAAAACAACAATATATTTACAGGAGAGAACAAACACATGATTCTATAAGCAGGGAAAGCAATGTTTTACACGAGCGAGCAAAAACAACGATTTGTTCACAGAACACAGCATCGACACAGTTTGTTTGTGGGAATGAGCGTAGACAAAAATGTGCTTACATGTCATAATTTAGGTATCAAGACAGTAATGTGTTAACATGACGGATCAACGACAACAATGTGTTTACACGAGAGATCAAGACAGTATTGTGTTAACTTGACAGAGCGACGACAACAATATACTTACAGGACAGAAGAGCGACACATTTTTTGAAGGAGAGGAAAGACAACAATTTGTATACGGGACAGCAAAGACAAGAATGTGCTGTCAGCACAGAGACAAGAGAACTGAGTAAAGCCGATAGGCTTCTCAGAAAAACGAGTTTATTATTTGAACCGATTTCAGCAATTCGTGGTCAGTCGCTAAACCAACGAGAACATGACGGAATGCCATACAGTTGTCGCTTCACTGAACAATCTTAAGAAGTCCATGGGCATGTAAAATGACCGAGCTGAACGTCTGTAGAAAGGGTACGTAGAAACGAAGGTTTTCACACATCAGAAAGGTACAATCTACCACTACTGGATTTGTTAAGAGAACAATTAGCATGAAACACGTTGGTACAATGGTTAAATTAGAAGAAACAAGATAGGATGACGGAGAGATAGAAGATATATGAAATTTAACTCTTAATATACATGCTCAAAAACCACTATTTTAACGAGCTAATTTTAGGAAGTACACTTTGTATGATAAAATCTTTTCTCTACTGGCCACTTTGCGGCCACTTCAAGTGGCCTGCCTGTCGTAAATTTAGATAAGTATTAAGAATATATTTGGTCCCGTCTGAATAGAACAGAAAAAGCGGGTTTATCTGAGAAAGAAAGTGTTAGAATAGATTCCACGAGGGAATAGATTAAGGTGAAGATCTGTCTCTGGAATGAGTGAATTCTCTAGTCCACCCTATCTATACGACTATCTTTAGAAGAAGACGATCTTTCACACTTCCCTATAATGTTAATTATAAGTTATCTACACACACACACACACACAGTTATGTGACAACAAGACACACAAACGTGAAAACTATAGTAAATGAAGATTTGGGCTGACCAACACAATTAATTAAGTTTTTTGTTTAGTTTATTATCACTTAAACTCTTCACAGCATCAAACATATAGAAATCAATAAAGTCATAGGATACAGAATTATGAAAATAACCCCATAAGTGCCTTCCCCTCTGTTGAGAAAAGATCCCGCAAGAGGTAAATAACCCAAAGGTCAAAGATTAACACTATGGTATAGAATAGACAGTATAGTAGAGAACAAAGTTTTTACTAAAGCTATCCCAGAAGAATAATCAGGTTAGCGAACAAACAAAAATAAAGAAGTGAGTACAATGATTATACAAAAAGTAAATATTCAATCCTCTTTCTCTCGCTCTGTCAATCTGTGGCCACATTCAATCTCGCTTACCTACTAGTTTGTTAACAATCTCGTGAACGAATACATCAATGAACATGTACCAAAATCCAGTGTTGTACTTATCCGAAGTGAGCCCCAGTTCCTCCACGAATAATTAATTTTCCTAATGGGGAACGCATACTTTGGTAGTGAATTCTTGGGTATGAAAATGTCACATCAGATAGTTCAGGTAGCAAAATATAAACCGCGATCTAGTGTTCATAGTAGACAGTATACAGTACTCCCAATAGCTAAAGGAACATCGGGTTGGTAACTGTTACTAGAGATAATGATGATGATGAAGGTATATCCTATTGGTTTTTCTCTCTGGTGTTGAGTGCCGATTCTGAAACAATGTATTCTGGGTAAATCCACTTGGGAACACAATTGTCATTAGTCGGAAAAATATGCGTAAATATTTGGCCCCAGCGGGCTGATAATAATAGCCACTTCAGTCATAACTGACTATGGGAATGCGCCCCTGAGGTGACAGCCCTCAGCTGCTTATTTTCCTGGTGCTCCTTTCGACGTTTTCTCCTCACCTCTGCTTCTTGTGTGAGCCTCTCTTCGCCCAATCTGAGGTGGCGCCGTAAATAGCATCGCCACTTAGTGCGATCGGCAGCTTCATCCTCCCATGTTGCTGGATCCATGTCCAGTGCCCTCATATCTCTCTTGCACACATCTTTGAACCTCAGCTGAGGTCGCCCAACTGTTCTCTTGCCATCTGCTAATTGTCCGTAGAAGATATCTTTTGGGATGCGACCATCTTCCATGCGGCGAACATGGCCAAGCCAGCGAAGTCTGCGCTGTCTAAGAAGCGTATACATACTTTGAAGGCCAGCACATGACAACACCTCGACATTTGTCACTTTATCTTTCCACGAGATGCCGAGGATGCGGCGTAGACACCGCAAATGAAAGGTATTGAGTCTTCTTTCTTGCTTAGCATAGGTCGTGGGGCTGATAAACTGAATGCAAAAATGTGGGTATTTTGTGTGTCCAATTACTTTACTCTTATTGTTTATATTTTACTCTCTTTCTGAATGAAGCAAGAGGACCGAATAGGTCAACATCGATGACCCGATAATAAATAAGAAATGTTACTGGTGCTATTTAGACTGTTTCTGGTATGATTAGACCGCTGGTTCGCTGGTTTTTGATCAAGCCTAAATTAGGAAGAAAACCAAGCATTTAACCAAAAAGACAATATCCTATCCTATCACGCGCAAAGGGTAAGATCTCTTATCCTCTCCCTCATTTAATTAAATTAAGGCACACGTGTCTTAAGCTTATACTATCGCGCTTCGCTTCGGAAGTACGGATTTGGGTTTAGGCATGCAGCCGCCCCCCCCCCCCTTCCCCCCGACTCTGTAAAACACTCAGCGCACGATGTCAGTTTTTAATTAAATTATGACTATGCCCTTACAAATATCGCCTGTCATTACTAGTAGTTGATTGTTGACGTCTATCGGTTTTGAACACATGATAAAACACTAGTCATTAAAAAAATTTACACTCAAAGAAATATAATGTGCATACTACTCTGTCACTTTTTAACATTATACTTAAGTCAGCTAATTAAATGGTTGGTGGATTTTACATTACTGAACCACTGGTAAGAAAATATCTACGCATTTTTCTATTTTGCTAGTCTTAACGCTAGGGAATAGCCGTGAATTAAAATGGTAAAACTCTTAACACATTTAATAATTAAGCACAACTTAAATATTTACCACAATCAGAAATTGAAACAATCTCCACGGAATGCTATGACACACTTTTACAATAGCTCTAGTATAACGAGCTAGATTATCCAAATGTATCTGAGCGACTGATAAAATGACTACGTAGTGCAGGCAGAATATATAGAGAAAGGGTGTAATTATTTCTAAAAGATGCGAATTTTCGCACCTTCGTCCTGGCCAGGGAAATCAGGAAGCTTCGTTCCCGAGATAAAGAATTCTACGGTCCCTCTGTTCGCCATTGCCAATCGACAACAAAGGCTTCTGATATCGGCTGTTGTCTCCCTGTACGTACGACATCACAGGATTTGCTCCCCCTTGTAGAGAACTTCAAAGCTGTTTACCTTCCACGTGTTTTGGGCACGTGCAATCTGCCAGTCATCGTAATACTGACGGTTCAGCTCGCGTGAGCTCAGGCAAACACACTTGATTCGCTCCCCTGAATACAATGACAGTTGCGAATCTAGGTAGACGCTCATCCGCGCATGAAAACAAGAAAAATAGGCGTGGCTACAAATTATGAGTCAACAGACCGCGAATTACGTGGCTTTTGCGTTGCAAAACGTAAATACTAATGAGGAAACAAAGTAGTCGGATTCCTGAGGATCTATTTACATTTCCACGTCACACTGCTGTATATTAAGAGTTAAGAACATAGCACAGATACACAGAAAGGGAACTGATAAAGTGCACCAGGAACCAGAAAATAAAGTGAGACACATACAGAGCAACAACATCAATACGCTACGTCATCAAAATGACATTGTTCTTGAATAATTCAGCCTTGTCGTTTAATGTCTTCTCTTTCCTATACAACAGTCAAAGGATTCATGCATAATTGTTGTGTTCATTTCCTTGGAATTAATAGTATAGTGTTGGGTATATCTTTCTTTCTATCTAAAAGTGACACTTATTTTCCGAGAGCTAATACTTCACTTATCTTGCAGTGTGTTTGCGACACACAATGTTATTCTATCAATTTTTCTTGCTGCATGTGTGTCAAGTATAATGTTATTCCATCAGTATTTTTCTGTAGGTGTCAAGTATAATGCTATCATAGGAATTTTTCTTGCCGTTTTTGGTGTACAATGCTATTCTAGCATTTATTGCTCCATATGTTAATCCAATGTGTGTATGACAATATAAATTGTACTGTTTACGCTGTGTTAAACTAATGTCTTGTACTTCTAATAAAATTGCAATAAAAATACGACATGCTTTTTATACGGGGTAGTCTAATACAAGAACGTCACTTACCTGAACATTTTCAGTACCTTGATGTGGGAAAACATGCTTTTGGTTTCAGAAGAATATTGTCTGCACAGTTTTAAAGAACCCCGCAACCTTGAAAGTATCGGCTTTATGTTCATATTACGCAAATGTTAATTTTGATACACGTTTTTTTATTCATGCCCAGTCTTCTCGCATGACTCTTATTTAGTACGTGCTGACATTGATTCCTATTCATGTTATTATACTGAAAGGATGTTGATTTTTTCTAACGTTTTAAAATCTTGTTTGTATAAACTGTTACACGTATACCGTACCTAACTGCGTTATTGTTGTAGCTGCAAGTTTTACACCCGGTAAATTCAGGTTTTGTTTTTGTTTTTTAATTCTAGATCGTACATTCAGAGACGGTGATTATTTGTATGTATTTATACATTATATATTGTGATTACTATAGATATACATTTATTAAACAGAGAAACAAGATTGTGATTTTCTTAACACAAAACTACCAGCGTTGTTATTTATTTGAATGTGCTTGGACTCTTGGTGTTTACATGTGTTTCTTTTTTATTTTATGACTGCAGCTATATTTTTAAGCTATTACTTTTTAAATAGTTTGTCAATTTTACTTTAAAAAATTATGATGTCAACTTTAGGCAGAGAAAAAAAAACGTGGTACCATGTAAAACTGACGTTGTAATGTCAGAAGCAAAAACGTGTATAATATTGCTTCATAACAAGCCCCATTAGGTGATATACGTCGCTTTGGGGTCGTCCACATTTGCCGTCACGCAATTGTTGCTAATTAACCCCGCTTTCTCACTCCCCCCTTTTGTCACATTTCGTCACAAAAACCTAAACCCCCTCTTATGTTAGGTCACTAATCGCTTAACCTGGACTCCGCCTGCCCAAGTTTTCCAATACTACTGAATAGAATGTAACTCAATGTGAATTATTAAACTAGTGCTGGCAAATAACAATCTTCAAGTAAAATAGTTTTTAATTAATCAACTTTACAACAATTGCTTTGCTGGTCAAATTTTGCTAAATTTATAAAAAATATCACTCGTGGCTTAACTTAATTTCAAAGAAGAATAATAAATGAAATAACTTCAGTTCTTATTTATGTTTAAGTTCACACAATAATGTTTAACTTGAGAGAAAACCCACAACAATTCAAGGGTTAAAAACTGAAGTTGTTATCAGTGAATGATTTCTCTTCTGTATCAGTATCCCCCGGCAAAGTAAGATGTCCTCCACCGACCAAACTAGAAATCCATTTACTTGTAGATCAACATCGCTTATTGGAAAGATTTGTATTACATTATATTAAAATAATAAATATATACCGAAAACAATTGTTATTGTTGTTGTTGTTCAGAATCAACCCCATTGCACTCCGGGCAAACCCATAGGTGCTCAGTTTCCCTCAGAAAATGTCGAAGGATATGAATGCTAACAGTTCCTGTTGCGCGCTGATTGTACATACGCCGGATGTATCCTCTCATAAGTTCATTCCTGCCAGTCCCACGCCTAATGCCAAACTCCAGCAATCTCAGCCGTGATGATTCATCGATTGCAGTGTCATTCTCTAACAGACGATCATTAATTGTCTTCAGTATCTCCCCCTTATCCATATCCAACGCACCCACTATAGGTGCTCCCTAAGCTAGTCTATCAGCTCTTTCATTACCGCGTACCCCTGCATGACCAGGACAGTAGATCCACACCAGTTCCTGAAGATTTGAGGCTGCTATGGAAGTTTTCCATTCATGCCGTAGCCATACATTTTGGATCTCCGAGGCATGGATTGAGAGTCTGATACAATAACTGCTCTTGTCAATAAAGTTTCAGGCAACCACCTTAAAGCAGCAATAGCTGCCTCTACCTCCATTCTCATGCTGGAGGTTGTTGTCACGTAGGCCCAGCTATGTTCTGCGACGATCATGCTCTTAATTCTAGCCGAGGAGCCCCATCCTGATTTCCCACCACGGGCTGCAGACCCATTAGTGTACACAACGGCATCATTATTCCCAACATTTTCATTTATTAGTTGATTAATTTCCAGTTCTGCTTTTCCATTGCCCCAAGCACTGCATTCTCTGCTAAGGCCGATGATGACCTATTGGTAGGTCGCCAAGTTCTCCACTCCTCTCCCTTGAAAATGTTTTCAACTGTGGTCACGTTTCGAATAGTTGACTCAGCCTGCGCCATCCATGACATCCTCCTCTTTATTCTTACTCCCTTGATATCATCTATGTTCATGTTTAGGGGATGACTTTAATCTGTGGTCACTCGCATGTAGGCCTTTACCTGAGCCATCGCATATCTGGATTTAATAGACAGCAAGCTAAGCATATACCGCATCGTTGCAATGGGAGTATCTCGCGTATAGCCCAAGACTAAACGCATCCCCTCATTTTGAATGCGTTCCAGTCGTTCACATTGCAATACTGACAGCGTGAGTATTCTCAGGCCATACTCAGCTACTGACAAGACCAGATAATGATAAAGAAACAGTAGTCTCTGCTCTAGATGCGCAGCTGCCATTGTTTTCAGGGCTGCTAGACCTCTTTTGCATTTCTGTATGATGTGATCAACATGGTAGATGTATGATAGCCCGCGATCGAAAATAACTCCAAGATATTTGAGCTTGTTGTGTCTTTCAACTGACTGCCCATTGAGAGTAATGCCTGGGAGATCTGCTTTCAATATGGACTTGTTCAGGGAGCACCATAGCACACATGCTTTGTTAGGATTGATTTTGGAGTAGGTTTCCTCACATCATTTAGAAACCGCCTGTAGACTCTCATATATGCTTCTGACCATTTCTTGTCTGTCTGAGCCAGTCCGGTAAATGAGTATTTCATCGGCAAAAGTTAATGTTCGTCCCAGACCAGTTGGTTGAACTGCAGCTACTTTTGCTGTATAGATATTAAAAAGCACAGGTGACAATGGAGAACCCTGGGATAGTCTTGGCAAATGTGCATTCGTTCTGATGTCCATGTTCCCAAACGAAATGCAACTGATCTCTCAGTTAAGGCAGCTGCTATCCACCTTGTTAGCCAATGATTTACACAACATGCCATTACACAGTTGATTAAGGTTGCAAAGTCCACACTGTTGTACGCATCCTCTAGGTCAATTGCCACAGCTACCGTATCTTGTTTACGCTGAAAACCCTCATATACATCGTAAGCAAATGTACAAGCGTTACCCAATGTTACTTTCATTCGTCTTTAATGCCCAGGGTATGAGGGAGGATGAGTACTTTTTCAAGGTGGTTCATTAATTGTCTCGCCACTATCTTCTCAAGCAATTTGCCGTAGACATTCTGTAATGTGATGATGCAATAGCTGCCAAGCAGTGTGGGGTCTTTACCAGGTTTAGGAAGTGGCCGTAAGTAGCTATGTAGCCAGTCTTCCGGAACCTCAGCGTTCTGTATGCTAATGTTAAAATCCCTGACTACATTCATAATGCACGTGTCATCCAATTGTTTTATGTGTTGGTACTGTACACCATCAGGACCCGGGGCTGTGTTTCTGCTGGTTTTCAAAGTGTACACAACGTCCTCTTCAGATATGAGGACAAAATATATCTCGCCTCTAGTATCCTTTTCCATAACACGGCCCTTAATTTTTTGACGATTATCTTTGTCGCATTTATCTGTTTGGGACATATATCGATCAAAAAATGCTCGACCTTTCTCTTCGTGTGTCTTCAGGCACAGAAATGACTATGACAAAAATTTGTTTCCGAACCTGGATATAACAGAAAGACGTGCATAGCCTTACACACACAGATATACCCAGAGATACACACACATCAGCCATTAACAAAGAGAAGGCACACAACACACGATACAACTTCTTTCTTCTTCTTCGTTCACCCTCAGATGTCAACTTGAATACGTTCAAAGAAAGCAGTGGTTAGCCTGAGGCTGTTGATATCTCCGTAGATTTTCTCCAGGAATGGTACTGGTGATGGCCATATGCGTTTTCTCTGTTCCTCATATGTTGGGCACCTTTGAAGCAGATGTTCGGCAGTCATTTTATCGGTGCCACAGTCACACTCATCAGTAGTTCCTATCTTTAATTTGTTGAATAGATGGTATCTCAATCTGTTATGACCTGTGCGAAGTCTGAAGATTACCACTGGTTCACTTCTGCTGAGCTGGTAATACGGATCATTTTTTGTGTGGCCTGGATGCTCTTCTTCCCACTTGTGCCTGTACCTGCGCTTGATAAAACTCTTGGACTCCTCATAGGTTATATTTGTGCCAAGTTGAGGAAGTTTTCCGCCTTCCTTTGCCAATCTGTCAGCCTCTTCATTTCCAGGGATGTTGCAGTGAGAAGGGATCCACTGTATCACGACTCTTTTGTACTGCTGACATAGTATGTGAAGTGTTAATCTTAGGTCATCCAGTTCAGCATTACTTTGACTTTTCAGCGTTGTAATCACTGACAGCGCATCTGAGAAGATAGCTACTTGTCTCTCTGAGCTTTCTTATGTCATTAGAATTTCTGATGCAGTTTTTAAGGCCTCTGCCTCTGCTCTGAAGTTAGTTGAAAATTTCCCTGTTGCGACTGCTATCTGTTTTTGTGTGCCATTGCTTAAGCCCAGGAAGACTCCTCCACCCCCATCTTCTGTTGCATTAGTTGCTGACCCATCTGTGTATGCATGGATCCAGGTGTTGCTTGGGTAATGTTTCTCTATATATTTTGTGGTTAGGACTCTCCTTTCTGTTTCATTTTGGCTGTTCTTTCTCTCAATACCAGGAACATTTTCTATCATTTCAGGGAAGCACTGTTGTTTCCAAATTGGTAGCTTGTGTGCAGTACATATTGGCATAGCTGTTGATGTTGCGTTTATGGGGTCTGCTGTCATCTTTGTTTTGACTGTCTCTACAAAGTTGCTTCGCTTCAGTCTTTCCCTTCCAAGTCCATTTATTCTCTGGTGCATTGGGTGGTCTATCAGCCTCCTGAATTTCTCGGCTTGTTGCTGGGCTCTGCTATCTCTTCTATCCTCCATAGGCTGGAGGTGAGTAATCTTTTCCAACTCTTTTATGGGTGTTGACTTCATGTTATGATTCTCATTGCTTGGTTTTGGGTTCTGTTTATTTTGTCAAAGTTCGACTTAGCTGCCGTTGACCATGCTGCAATGTCATATTCTAAGACTGGTCTCACTCGCCCAGTATACAGCTTCTTTAGTACTCTCTGTTCTGCTCCCCAACCCGTGCCAGCAAGTTTTTTTCATGATTGCCATTCTCTGCCTTGCTCTTGTCCTGTTTTTCTCAATCTGAGTTTTCCAAGTCAAGCGGCGATCAAAGGTAATGCCTAGAGAGCCATACAATAGTACTGATTTGACATTTGAGTTGAAGATTCTTATTTTCGTGTTGGACTTGATTTCGCTTGTTCTCCATATGTGTCCCAATGCAATGAAAGCTCCTCTTGCTTTTTTGTATTCTTATTTTGATATCACTGTCTGTCCCTCCAACTTTGTCTACATTACTGCCAAGATATGTGTTCGATTCTTCATCTTTTAGAGGCGTTTCTTCAAGTTCAACCTTGTTATCATTTCTTGCATTTATTTTCATAATATTTACCAAACAACTTCAACATGAATATTTAGCTATTTAAAAAAACCCTGAAAAGTTTCTAATTTGTATGGACAGAAGGTATGAGCTCGTCGTACCACTGGATGTCTGTTACTAGGGAAATTCGAACAGCATACACACAATACACCAAGCAGATAAAGTTAGGAATAGTTATTTAGTGCGTCTTGTTATATAATGATCAAAATAACTTAACAAGAATAATGTCACCGAGTACATAAAGTCAGATATAACAGAAGCGTTCAACTCTGTCCCAAGATGAGACAAAGCGATAATTTTCATATTATAAACGGATCATTGCAGACTTAATTACCATGTGTTCAATGGATTAAAAACAAGACAGACAAACTTGTGTCTATGAGGGGACGTCAAGCAAACAGAAGAGACTGACAAACACGAATGCGAGCGTCATGAAAGGCATAGATGAAAAGAATGATCTTCACTGTATGGTGATTACAGAAGCATGAGACAGAGCTCGCACTTTATGAGAAAAATAGATGTATTTATGAGACAAATAGATGTATTTATGAGACAAATAGATGTATTTATGTCAAATCAAATGATAAAGAAGAGAAAGAATAAATTATGAAGTTATTAATGAAAATGCTAAAAAAATAATACAATATATTTTAAATGATGTGGATTACAAGAAAAGAATGATTTACCCGCTGGCAAGACTGAAGAGATACAGCTTATAGATGTACAGTAGTAGCCCTTTCAGTCGTGACTGACTATGGGAATGCGCCCCTGAGGTGATGACCCTCAGCTGCTTTTGTTCCTGGTGTTCGTTTCGGCGTGTTCTTTCCCCTCTGCATGTTGTTTTCGCTCAATCAGAGGTGGCGCCGTAGGGATGTCGTGAGTTGAATGATAATTTATGTCACTTTCTCGCCTCTCTCTTCTCTTTGATTTTATAGCCTTCCGTTTTCATCTTACCAGCACCTGCGTAGTATATTCCTGGTTCTAGCCACGGCTCTCTTAAACTTGACAGCTTGTAGCCTCACTTCGTCACGTGTTTTGCATCGGCTCCCAGAGAGATCTGTCAACTCTTTTTCATGTTGGAAGCAGAGAAACACAAACGAGTCGCTATGCCTTTTCAAGTGACCACCCACTGAAAACCTTTTGAGACCGAATGTCAGCGGACGCATCACCGCTTCTTCACTGATCCCCTTATACGAGATCACTATCATCTTCCGTTGCCAGGGAGAAAACTCCTGGTCCCCTTACGCCTTTCTCTCCTGTCAAAATAGCCTCACCGTGCAGGTGTACACAATAGTGACGCGATCTGCAGGAAAATCTAGCTATAAAAACTACTCAAAAATTACTCGGGGCTAGTGTCTCCAACAGTGCCAGAGGAACTACGAGTTGCACAGTGAAATTTGTGCAATTAAGCCTATTACCAGATACATTATTTTAAGGAATAATTCTTGACATATCGAGAAGATTCCAGAGGCCTGGCGACCGACTAGTCCTGTGATCGCCTTTTCCCAGATCACCTTTCTTGGATCCACATCTGTGGTAAAGTGGGATGTTATAAATACTTATAGGGGACTTAGTGTACTGACTGAGATCAGCTGTGAAGGTATCTGTATCTAATAGGTGTAGTGTTTTACAGATAACCTTACTTGCTACCACATTATACCTCAGTCAGAATTATTCTGGAATATTGTGATGACTACGTTAAATGTATAGGGTATGTATATGATGAAGTGTAAGTCACAACAACAACAGACAGATAAACAATTTAATTTATTACACCACACTTGACAACACTGTGACACTCACACACATTTAACACTCTATAAGACTATCTTAAATGAGTCACTGGTAAAGTTTCAAATATTTATGTATTAATTACTTTCACTATTATATATCCTGATTCAACTACAAAGTGAACCAGGAATCACATTCAAATGTAATCACAATTTATATGTACAGAATTTATAAATATGAACATTGTAGGGACATATTTTATTAATATTATCTTATGTGTGTCAGTGTGTAGTAGTACTATGAGGTAATACTGGTTTTGTTTTTCAAGCTATGTTGTTATTTGTCATCATGACTTCAAGTGTTTGTTTATCTGAGAAATAGTGTGGGGAAAAGTACACAGTTCCTGTCAATTTAAACAAGGTATTGTCCCTTTTTTTTTTCTTCTAAAATGTCAATTTTTGAGGGGACACATAATGTTGAGCTCCACTGGCCACAGAGGCTTAACTTTCGTGATGGCGGCAGGAAAAGACTCCTCTGCTCGATTGCTCCCCTGTGTTCTGGAGACACCTCACTAGTCGCTATCTGGACCCAGGAGTATGCTGTAAGCCTCCAGATTCAGCAAAGCTCAGACCAGGTGCTGCTCAATAACTTTAGGACCACAGTCCCACAATTCATGGAATAATACCCAGTTACGTTGACTGGCAATGAATATAGCACAATTTCGATCTGCCGATGTCCCAGGCTTTTATTTAGAAAAATATATACTGGCGCTCAACGCACTGGTTCTTTAGTAAGTTTATTTGAAAATGTGGTGCTAAACTGACGCTTCTAATTGCCTATATTGGCGGGTCTAACCAATCGAGCCATGTTTACACAGCTTTTCAAAAAAGTACCTCTACTACTGTTTCCCCTAACAACAAAGAAGTAGTATTTATAGTTCGATTAATCGTGTTTAGCCTTACATTTACTTTCCGCCAATCAAATAGGAGGTAACATGTTGGCCTATTTCCCGTACAATGGTGGTGTCAAAATCTGCCACTGAGCGATTCTGATTTTGGGGTTGTCTGACACCCTCACTATTTCTTTTGGCTATAATTTATTAATTCCTAGACTATTTGCGTAACGTTTAACATATTCTTTGTCAGCAAGTCCTAAGGAACCCAAATATACAAATTTAAAGGAGCTAAGTGGCTGCGTTCAAAATATGCATTTTCTTCTAGGATAGTCGTGCTGTTGCCACCTTCTCACTTCCAAACTTTATGGTGTCTGCTGTACTGTCATACTAATGTCAGGATTTCAGACATAAAACAGTAGAATGTCATGTTTCCTAATAAGCGTTTTGAAAGTTTTTTTAAACCTCTCTCTCGTATGGGTAGTGTTTTTATCACTGTCTATCTGAAAAAAAGTATTGCTTCTGGCCTTTCGCTTGGGGAGGGTGGCATTAATAGTTTAGTGTTGCATGCGTTCCTGCTTTCAGCCCTCCCTTTTCTCTATCCTAATTCCATCTGTCTTTCGTTTATGGTAACTTAGTGTATAAAATGACATGAATGGAATATTAAATATAGGTCAGCTTGCGTATCTCAAGGTTTTTCTTAGAAAGGCAGTACACGTTTTATCGTAGAAAGCGTGTAGTGATGCAGTAGGCTTTTACTATCAACGTGAAACGTTACAATTTGCAGACGAAGTAGAAAACAAGGGGGATTTCGAGTACAGTCATTGTGACAGCACTGTTCTTTACCATTCTTCTTTCCTTTTATTGAAGTTATTTGTTAGGCTTTACATTTACTTTTTAATTTATATATGTGGATTAGAATTTCACACGACAAATTCTCCCCACTTAAAACAGACGTTATATGTCAGTCTATAATTCTATATACACATAGAGAAATTTATTATTATTCCTGGGGTTTAGGGTGATTCTCATCACACGGATGGCGGCTTAAAAAATCCGCTCCCAGATTTGTTTTTCCACTTATATACTCTATGCTAAACTCATATGGCTGCATCAGTAATGACCAACGGAGTAATCTAGAATTTCCATGTCTAGCCTGCGCTAGAAACGACAAGGGTTTGTGATCCGTTTGCAACTTAAATGCCTTCCCATACAGATAAATATTGAATTTCTTTATCGCCCATATTACTGCAAGACATTCTTTTTTCGCTAGTTGAGTAATTGGTTTCAGCTTTATTCAACTTTCTGCTAGCATATGCCACTGGGCTTAATTCCCCATCCAATGCATCTGATTTCTGTAGCAGAGTCGCACCTAACCCAATATTACTGGCATCCGTCCTTACTATGAATTCTTGACTTAAGTCAGGTAATTTCAAAATAGGTTTACTTGTGAGCTTTTCCTTCAATTCTTGGTAAGCCATTTCACATTGTGGTGTCCATGTAATTCGATCTGGATTTCCCTTACGTGTCAAATCAGTTAACGGTGCACATATGGAATTAAAGTTTTTGATATACTTTTGGTAGAAACCACATAATGAGACAAAGGATCTCACGTCTTTCTTGGTTTGTGGTCTCGGGGCTTTCTTTAGTTTCTCTAAATTCTTTGGGTCAGGGGTCATGTTTCCCTGATAAACTGTGTGTCCCAAGAATTCTAATTCTTTACATCCAACGCAACATTTGGTTGGTCGGGCTGTTAAATTCGCTTCTCTAAGTCGATTAAACAGCATGTTCAGAGAGTCAATGTGTTCCTCAAATGTTTCTGTTGCTATAAGGATATCATCCATGAAATTTGTGATACATGGATTATTCAGAGGGTCCAATAATTTTCTCATCATTCTAGAGAAGACACTAGGTGCATTCTTCAATCCAAATGGCAATCTGTTAAACTCATAGTGTCCTTCTGAGGTACTAAAAGCTAGGTATGGTCTAACCTCAGGCTTTACTGGAATCTGATAGTATCCTTTACTCAGATCCACTTTTGAGAAATATTTAGCTTTATTTAGCCTGGCAAACAACTGATTTGTATCCGGCAATGGATCCACCTGTCCTTCTGTAATAGCATTCAGTCTCCTGTAATCTATACAGAGTCTATGTTCTCCAGAGGGTTTCCTTAAAAGTACAACACTGGAACTATACGAAGATTCACTGTGTGAAATAATTCCTTCCTTCAACAAATAGTCTATCTCTTCCTTCAAAGCTTTCTCCTTAGCAAAAGGAATCGAATAGGGTTTCATACAGACAGGTGTGGGGTCTATCAGTTTCATATCATATTCCAATAGGTTTGTATGCCCTGGTCGGTCTGTTAACACCTCTGTATGATTATCTAGAACCTGTTGTACTCTCTTCTTTTGATTTTTCGTTAAATGTGTACTGATTTTCACCTGTGCCGCTGTCTCACAGGGGTGTAATGGATATTCAAATGATGAAAGTGGTTCCTTTTTCATCTCCATTGCAATGGACAAGGTCAACAAGTGTGTCTCTTCCTGATGTTCTCTTTCCAAATATTTCTTCAGGAGATTCACATGATAGATTTTTTCTTTCCCCTTCTTATCTATCTTATAATTTGTTCTAGACACCTTCTCTAGAACTGTATATGGACCTTGCCATCCAATTTGTAACTTATTCTGACTACCGGGGAGAAGAAGCAGTACCTTCTCTCCCACAGCCAAATCTCTGTCTTTAGCTTTCCTGTTATAATAGGCAGCATGTTTCTTCCTGGCTTGTCTTAAATTTTCATTGGCAAGTTTCCAGCCAGTTTTTAAACGAGTGGTCAGCTCATTCACATATTGGTATGAGGATGTAATATTTTCCTCTGCCTTTTCATCAGTCCACGTTCTTAACAGAGCTTCGAGTGGACCTTTTATTGGCCTTCCAAATAATAATGTTGCCGGGGCCATTCCGGTTGAACTATGGGGTACCTCCCGATAAGCAAAGAGGGCGGCGTTAAGGTACTGATCCCATGTATCTGGTTTTTCGTGTGCCTAATTTCTCAGGATCGACATCAACGTGCCATTAAATCGTTCCACTTGACCGTTCCCTTGTGGGTGCTACACACTACAATGGAAGTGTTTGGCCTGGAAGATCCTGAAAACTTCTTCTGTTAGTTTCCCCTTGAACTGAGAGCCATTATCAGTCAAGATTTGATTGGGAAAGCCTAACCTTGTGAAAATTGTGAGCAATGCCTCTGCCACATGTTTAGAATCAATCGATGACAGGGCTACCGCCTCTCCCCACATAGAACAAGTGTCCACCAGAGTCAGAATGTAGCTGTTCCTTCTCTTGGTTCGGGTGAGAGGTCCCACAAGATCCACGGCAACTCTCTCAAAGGGTGTTCCCACTATGGGCATTTCTCCCAGAGTTGCTGGTGCAGTCCAATGTTTAGGTGCTACTCGTTGGCACTCTGGACAGGATTTTACATATCGTTTGATATCTTCAGTTATCCCTGGCCAGAAATAGTGACAAGCTATACGCTGTCCTGTTGCGCTGATCCCCATATGACCACTGAAGGGAATCGCATGCCCTAGTTCCAACACTTTAGTCCTATATGAAGTGGGAAGGACCAGCTGTCCGTGACCATTGGATTCAGATCCAGCCTTCCTATAAATCAGTTTGTTCTTCATATAAAATTCTCCCTTGCCTGGAGGTGTATGAGATTTGGGCAACTTCTTGAAACACGGCTTGAGTGTTTTGTCCTCCGCCTGTGCCTTCCTCATCTCATCTGGATGAGTATTTATTGGATTATCCTCCTCCTTTTTAGACTGTGATCTGGTCTGCACTGTTGCCAATATCACAGGTCTCTTGGGATTCCCCAAGAAGACATATCTACACCCCAATATCAGAGGGTAGATTGGCTCATTTATCACTGCTGCTTTTATGATTCCTTCCACATATCGCGTTTTCACCTTTATCCGGGCGACGGGAAGTGTCATGGTAGCTACATCCTTGGTTGCAGTTTGAATCTCCACTGTTTCTGTGGTGTATTGATCTGCCTGCACCAGGTGAGAACTCACAACGGAATCGTAATCTAAACCGGTATCATATAAACACCTTATAGTGACACCATTACAGATGACATCTTCACACACTGGGGGATGGTATGGTTCCTGTAGTTCTGCAGGTTTGACCTTTTTTTCCTTTTTCCCAGATGTCATAGCAGCACAATGAGGAGGTTTCCTTCTACAATGGTCAGTGTCATGATTGTTCATCTTACAATTTTTACACCACCTTTTCCCTTGGTTGAAAGATTTTCTTTCATCATATTTCCTTTCATCGAATTGTGGGGTTTTATTTTTATTGTCATACCGTGGCCTATCAAATTGGTGCTTACCTTTGTTTTGATCTCTAGGATCAAATTTATTAAAGTTCTGTGGTGCCCTAAAATTATCCACCTGTTTCTTTTTATTACCTGATACCTCTGCCTGAGCCGCTTGATACCTTTCTGCAACATTTAGCAACTCACCCAGCCTCTCTGCACCTTGTTCCATGAGAAACTTTCTCAGGTCTGGAGCCATGGACTCTCTTAATTGTTCTATAAGGACCATTTCCTTAAGATCTTGGGTTTTCCCCAGAGAAGTCCATTTCTCCAAGTATGTCTCTAACCGTGCAGAGAACTGGTGATAGGTTTCACCTGACAGTAGTTTAGCATTCCTAAATTTTTTCCTATAAAATTCTGCGTTCTTTTCATATCTTAACAAAAGAGCCTGCTTTAGCATGTCATAATTTTCTTGATCACCTCTGCTCATTTTGGCAAAAACTTCATAAGCTGCCCCACGAAGCCCTTGAGATAACTTTAAGCTCCACCTTTCTCTCTCTAACCCATATGTGGTAGCTAATAGTTCATATCTATTTAGATAGCTCTCAATATCATCGTCTTTCTCAACAAAATGATCTAAATGAAAATTCATAGCTGAGGTTGAGGCTCCCTGGCTAGCAGTGGCATCAGAGGTAAAGGGACTGGCACCATTTTCAGGAGCATGGCCTTGAAACTCAAACTCCCTTAGTCGTAACTCATGTTCCCTTTGTAATCTCTTCTCCTCCTTTTCTGCTTCCCTCTCTGCAGTCAATCTTCTTTCTTCTGCTTCCCTTTCTGCAGCTCGTCTTCTTTCCTCGGCTTCCAATGCTTTAGCCTCTTTGTCAGCCTCAAACTGCAACCTCTTAATTTCCTTTTCAGCCTCTAACTTTCTTTCGGCCTCTTTTTCTAATCTTCTTTCTTCCCGTTCAATATATTTGTCACATTCAGCAGTGACATAAGCAATCATAATTTGCCCGTCCATTCCTAACTCTTTCGCAGTCTGTACAGCAGCAGATCGAAATTTGGTCAGGTCCGCCATTTTCTAACAGGTAAATTTATATGATGTCTAACTAAACAATACAATCTGATATTACCTATCCAAAGACACCACAGGCACTGAGAGCTCAACGTTATTTATTTTCACCCAAGGATACCTTTTTAATTTCTATTATTCCCTGAAGTGAATTACCCCCAATATTTTTAATAGGGAAAGATTCAAAATCCCGGGAGCGAGACCCCAATATATGTGGTAAAGTGGGATGTTATAAATATTTATAGGGGACTTAGTGTACTGACTGAGATCAGCTGTGAAGGTATCTGTATCTAATAGGTGTAGTGTTTTACAGATAACCTTACTTGCTACCACATTATACCTCAGTCAGAATTATTCTGGAATATTGTGATGACTACGTTAAATGTCTAGGGTATGTATATGATGAAGTGTAAGTCACAACAACAACAGACAGATAAACAATTTAATTTATTCCACCACACTTGACAACACTGTGACACTCACACACATTTAACACTCTATAAGACTATCTTAAATGAGTCACTGATAAAGTTTCAAATATTTATGTATTAATTACTTTCACTATTATATATCCTGATTCAACTACAAAGTGAACCAGGAATCACATTCAAATGTAATCACAATTTATATGTACAGAATTTATAAATATGAACATTGTAGTGACATATTTTATTAATATTATCCTATGTGTGTCAGTGTGTAGTAGTACTATGAGGTAATACTGGTTTTGTTTTTCAAGCTATGTTGTTATTTGTCATCATGACTTCAAGTGTTTGTTTATCTGAGAAATAGTATGGGGAAAAGTACACAGTTCCTGTCAATTTAAACTAGGTATTGTCCCTCTTTTTTTTTTTTTTCTTAAATGTCAATTTTTGAGGGGACACATAATGTTGAGCTCCACTGGCCACAGAGGCTTAACTTTCGTGATGGCGGCAGGAAAAGACTCCTCTGCTCGATTGCTCCCCTGTGTTCTGGAGACACCTCACTAGTCGCTATCTGGACCCAGGAGTATGCTGTCAGCCTCCAGATTCAGCAAAGCTCAGACCAGGTGCTGCTCAATAACTTTAGGACCACAGTCCCACAATTCATGGAATAATACACAGTTACGTTGACTGGCAATGAATATAGCACAATTTCGATCTGCCGATGTCCCAGGCTTTTATTTAGAAAAATATGCACTGGCGCTCAACGCACTGGTTCTTTAGTAAGTTTATTTGAAAATGTGGTGCTAAACTGACGCTTCTAATTGCCTATATTGGCGGGTCTAACCAATCGAGCCATGTTTACACAGCTTTTCAAAAAAGTACCTCTACTACTGTTTCCCCTAACAACAAAGAAGTAGTATTTATAGTTCGACTAATCGTGTTTAGCCTTACATTTACTTTCCGCCAATCAAATAGGAGGTAACATGTTGGCCTATTTCCCGTACAATGGTGGTGTCAAAATCTGCCACTGAGCGATTCTGATTTTGGGGTTGTCTGACACCCTCACTATTTCTTTTGGCTATAATTTGTTAATTCCTAGACTATTTGCGTAACGTTTAACATATTCTTTGTCAGCAAGTCCTAAGGAACCCAAATATACAAATTTAAAGGAGCTAAGAGGCTGCGTTCAAAATATGCATTTTCTTCTAGGAAAGTCGTGCTGTTGCCACCTCCTCACTTCCAAACTTTATGGTGTCTGCTGTACTGTCATACTAATGTCAGGATTTCAGACATAAAACAGTAGAATGTCATGTTTCCTAATAAGCGTTTTGTAAGTTTTTTTAAACCTCTCTCTCGTATGGGTAGTGTTTTTTATCACTGTCTATCTGAAAAAAAAGTATTGCTTCTGGCCTTTCGCTTGGGGAGGGTGGCATTAATAGTATATCGCGAGACGCGTGTTTAGTGTTGCATGCGTTCCTGCTTTCAGCCCTCCCTTCTCTCTATCCTAATTCCATCTGTCTTTCGTTTATGGTAACTTAGTGTATAAAATGACATGAATGGAATATTAAATATAGGTCAGCTTGCGTATCTCAAGGTTTTTCTTAGAAAGGCAGTACACGTTTTATCGTAGAAAGCGTGTAGTGATGCAGTAGGCTTTTACTATCAACGTGAAACGTTACAATTTGCAGACGAAGTAGAAAACAAGGGGGATTTCGAGTACAGTCATTGTGACAGCACTGTTCTTTACCATTCTTCTTTCCTTTTATTGAAGTTATTTGTTAGGCTTTACATTTACTTTTTAATTTATATATGTGGATTAGAATTTCACACGACAACATCTATTTTTGTTTTGAAACATATTCCTGCTCATGATCCAATGATTTCAGATTTCATGATCATATTCTGCGCTTCTACAACATACGGTTTATTTTTCATCACATGGTTTCATATCCGACGTTTTCATACTGTCGTGACGACTGGTCTTCACGATTCACTAGTTGCTGAAATACGCTTCCCTAACGTCCTAAGCTCACTCTGAAAGCCCACGTATTTTTTTTTTTTGAGCCGGTGTAGGAGGCACCAAAGATGTACCCGGCAACACGCACTGAACAGTGCTTCCTACCGTCAGGTTTGGAAACACTGGACAAGTGATTCTTGCCTAGGTAGCAGACACTTAACTCAGGCAGAAAGAACTGTACAGTAATTCTTGTGTGAAAAAAATAAATTGGTATATTACACTGCGTTGTAGTTATTATAATCCATTAGGCAGATATTTCCAACTTTCCTTTATAGGGCAAAAGACTGGAGAGATAAAGAGTAAAGAGGTTTTTATGTTTGCTTCATATGTTAATCATTTATAGTGTGTAAACAAATTTTATGAATTGTTTTCTAATTTCGTCTAAAATATATAGTGGGAAATTATTATGTCAATGTTCATTCCTAACAGGTATCGGTATGGTGCGTGTAGAGGGATCATAATTTGGGCAGTGAATAATAAATATAAGGTAAAGGTTGTCCCATTGCAGGTACTGCCGTAGTGGTGTGAAGTGTAAGAGATTTCACTATACTGTGTCCAGCATCGAGAGGTTATGTGCCCAGTTATTTTATTTTAGAAATTAATATTATTTACTATTATATTGTATATTAGAATTAAGTAAACTGAACTAATTTTTTAAAATGAATTTTAATGAAAAAAAATAAAAATGAAGATAAGTGAAAATCAGAGGCAAAAATTGTCAACATTAAACGAAAAATGATTTTTTTAAAAAGCTTTCATAAAGATTCGTGTGTGTGGTTTTTTAAATGTGCTCTTGTAGCTGTAGTGAAATCTGTGTGAACAAACGCTAAATTCCACAGCACGTTCAATTTGCATACCGAAGTAAGGGCCTAAACGATTTGCCGCGGTTTAACATTATACACTTTGCAGCGTTTGAAAGACCCCGTTTTCTCGACCCGCGTTCTGGACATATATTCACACGCTGGTTTTAGCAGACGATATACATACACCCACGCAATGTGACGTGGCGCCGTAAGGTTAACGTCCGATAAGGTAGTTTAAAATAAAAGGAAAAAATTAAGGTTAACGTCCTATTTGTTTTGAAAATGCCGTACTGAATTAAATAGGAGAGGGGAAGGAGTCCTTAATTTGAATATTTGAGGTCAGTTTTATTTGAAAAGGAACGCTATTCATTAAACAGTCTCTGATTGGCTGTAGTGTACTAGACTAAACGGTTGTATAAAACCAATTAGTAGTTGGTATTCGGGGCCACTTGTTAACTAAAATTTATACACTAAAGAAGTTGTTATAGACAAGGCAAGAGTACTGTCTTGGTTGCAAATTCTGCACAAGCAGCGATTTGGATTATGCCATATACCGCAATATTCAACTGTTTAGTGTGTAGATTTCTTTGATGCGGTAAATATTGAAACCTTTATATTAACATTTATATTGTCATTTTTATCATTATTATGTATGCATTATTGAATTTGTATGAACCTTAAAGGGGAAACATTTATCTGGAGGGAAGGCAACATCACTCTGTGTTGTTTCACAGCGTTGTTAGGAACTGTATTAACCTGGTATAGAAAAGCCAGACAGGCTTTCGGCCATATGGGGAGAAAAGAAAATTAAATATTTATGATGAAAAGAAAAATGTTGTGTTATGACATAAGACCAGGAAGATCACTGGCCGTCTTCTTCAGCAAGTCACCGTGATTGTACATGACTTGATAGTATTAATGTAAAATGTTTCCTTTATCAAGGAAAATGTCAAACGGTGGTTTGAAAGTTATTTATCCAGAAGGGGGTACCAACCAAATTGAGAACGTTAACTAATTGTTTAGTTACCATACTGATGTCTGATGATATTGCCATGTTAGAATAATGAAAGAGAGAGATTATTAGATGCTGAGTGGGACACATTTGTATTGTTCCAGAGTTTCATCTACGAGTGAAAGTGAGCCCAGGTGACCTAACACCTGTCCTTAAAGTATGCAGTGAGGCCTAACTACTGAGTGTCTACCCAGTGATTTACCTATGGAAGCAGAATCGTGTCTTGGCAGTGGAGACTGGCGTTTTATACATACTTCAACCAGCCTGGTTCCAGAGACCTCAGATAAGACTTGTCTGGGAAATTGATATCACAAACAATCCACTCTCTCAGTTTTTACAAAAGCTAGTGTATCAGACAGTGAGGAACAAAAACGTTCAATAAACTTGTACCCTTTTCTAGGAGCAAGAAATACTTGACATTTTCCCAGCTTGAAACATATAAATAATTGTGGGATAAAACAGACTCAATGACAGTTGTAAAATAATTGGTTGTAAATAATTTCATTATCATGTTGAGTTGATTAGTCCTGTGTCAGAAGAATAACTAGATACAGGAAAATAAATTATAAAAAAATAAGTTACATTCCAAACTTTACTCAGTGACTTGTTTAATCATTGTTTATTAGTAATAGGTGTAATTGTTGTCTTGTTCATACATTTCATCACATTGCATATACCCTAGACACTTGCTAGACAACATACACACACCAATACACTTCAGTAGGGGAAGATGTATAATCGGGTGAGGTCGTGGTGGAAGCAGACAGGTACCCTGTAAACTTATTTATATTTAATAAACCTCGGGGACTTGCATAGCTGACCTCACACCAGATACCATTAATATAATATTGAAACCAATACTAACAACTAATTCACCACATTAATTGGGACGCTCTTCCGGGATTTAAAGGTTCTTAGTACCCTACATTAAGTGAGTCACTAGTCCCAGTATTTGTAAAATCCTATAGTAAAAATAATCTGAGAGTGGTTTGAGATATCATTGCCCTTTGTCTTGTGTTTAGAGTTGGTTAATTAGTTAAGGTAGTGGATAGTATTTCATATTGTTAACTATAACATGGCGGATATGGCCAAATACAGATCTGCTGCTGTGCAGACTGCAAAGGAAATGAATTTAGATGGGCAAGCTCTAATTCAGTATGTGACATCAGAGTGCGATAAGTATATGGAAAGGGAAGATAAGAGATTAGCTGAGGAGAAGAGAATTATGTTAGAGGATGCTAGGGAGCTTAAGAAATTAGAGGCTGATAGGGAGGCTGAGATCAAGAGGCTGCAGTTGGAGGAGAAGAAGCTTGAGGCTGAGGCCAGGAAAGAAGAAAAGAGGTTGGAGGCTGCCAAAGAGGAGAAGAGATTACAGATGGAGGCTGAGAAAGAAGAGAAACGGTTACAAAGGGAACATGAGTTGCGACTAAGGGAGTTGGAGTTACAAGGCCATGCTCCTGATAATGGAAGTAGCTCATCCACCTCCGACTCTGCTGCAAGCCAAGTTGCCTCAACCTCAGCCATGGGGTTCCAGTTGGACCCATTTGTAGAAAAAGATGATGATATTGAATCATTCCTCTCTAGATTTGAGGCATTAGCTACTATGTATGGGCTAGAGAAAGAGAGATGGAGTATGAAGGTATCTCAGGGGCTTAGGGGAACCTCTTATGAGGTCTTCGCCAAACTGAGCAAGGATGATCAGGATGACTACGACATTCTTAAGCAAGCTCTTCTAGTTAGATATGAGAAAAATAGTGAATTTTACAGAAAGAAATTTAGGGATGCAAAACTGTTGACTGGAGAGACTTACCACCAGTTCTCTGCTCGCCTGGAGACATACCTGGAGAAATGGACTGCTCTGGGGAAAACCCAAGATTTAAAGGAAATGATTATGACTGAGCAGTTAAGAGAGTCCATGGCTCCAGACCTGAGAAAATTTCTCACGGAACAGGGTGCTGAGAGGCTGGGGGAGATCTTAAATGTGGCTGAGAGATATCAGGCAGCCCAGTCTGAGATAGCAAGTTTAAAGAAGAAGCCTATAGACCATGATAAAGATCCACCAAACCAAAATCAACCTACCTATGAACACAGAGATAAGTTTAATAAGGGTAAAGCCTATTATGATAAAGCCAAGTTTGACCAACGAGATAGAAACTCGCATTTCAGAGAAAGGAGACCCTACAAACCAGAAGGGAAATATTGTAAAGTTTGTAGGATGAATAATCATAATACTATTGACTGTGGTAGGAAAGTTCCTCCATATCACGCGGCATGCATGATAACAGTGGACAAGGGGAGGAAGAAACTGACAGAGAATCATATTAATCTTCAACATCCCCCCATCTGTGAAGAAGTGACATGTAATGGTGCCAAGGTTAGGTGCCTTTACGATTCAGGTTTAGAATATGACTCAGTTGTGAGTGCAACCCTAGTGCACCCTGAACAGTACACCACAGAGAAAGTGGAGATACAAGGGGCCGTAAAGGGAATAGACACCATGACACTTCCAGTAGCCAAGATCAATGTAGAGACAAGGTACGTGGAAGGAGTGATCAGAGCAGCCGTGTGTGACGACCCTAATTACCCGCTGGTGTTAGGAAGTAAATATGTTTTTCTAGGAAGCCCGGTAAAACCTGTGGTAATGGCCACGCTTCAGGTTAGGTCGACCCCTAGTAGAACGGAGGAGGAACCACCACTAGTTTATTCTCATAAGCAGATGAGAAAGGCCCAGGCAAAGGATAAAACATTAAAACCTTGCTTTGACAAATTGCCAACAAGCCATGCACACCCTAAGAAAGGACAATTTTATTTGAAGGAGGGACTGCTCTTCAGGAAGGCTAGAGCAGGATCCAAAGAACAGGGACAGTTGGTATTGCCAATTCCCTACAGGGAAAAAGTGATGGCACAAGCTCATGTTGTACCCGACGGTGGACACCAGAGGAATGGAACCACACGTCAAAGGACATCGGAAAAATATTACTGGCCCCAAGTAGCTGCTGATATTGCACAATTTGTGGGGGCCTGTGAAAAATGTAGCAAGGTACATTCCCCAAGTTGGGAAAATCATAATCAGATGCCAGCCAAGCATTCTGAAACATATGGGCCTAAAAATAACAAGGAAAATAATAAGGTTGACATAGAGGATAGGTATCCACCTTCCCACCAACAGTTTTCACCAAAAATATTTAGATTCGCAACTCTGAGAAGGGCATCCAGAGAAAATAGAAACTCAGACCAGTCAACCCAGGCTCAGTTTGAAGCCGCAGTTAGGGAACTGGCTGAAATTAATATTGAAGATAATCCGCCAGATTTGAACCCGAAACAAAATGTTAGAAGAAAAGTGGGGAGTGGACGAGTGAGCAATCCGGAAAATGCTCACAGCGCTTCACAATATGGCTATTAATTTAGCATGAAAAGGGCACTGGTGACATTGGTAGTCACCCGACCCTACACCGTCCAAGGGGAAGTATTGATCGGACCCTGGATGGAGATCACCCACACATATTATAGCAAAGATAAGGGAGAATTGATTTCTGATGCAGAAACTCATTTCCCCACATATTATCTTATTTCACCAAATTGTCGGTAGGCGGAGAATATAGTTGGTGAATATGGCCTCCATTTGAGTGGCACAGTATAGAATATTATTAGAAGGGTGTTTCCACATTCAATCAAGCCTGAGATCAGACCAATTGTTGGCTGTGAACATTTCGGAGGAGCAGAGTGCCTCCATTGTTGCCTTTTTGAATTGAGGATAGTCCGAGTGTTTATTAAGGCTGATCAGGAAATTATTGGATCCCCTACACAACTCAGATATCACCATATAGATCAACTCCTCATAACGTACAATTTGAGGAACATCTAATATTCTCGAGACATGTCGTTGAGCAGACTCAGAGAAGAGAAATGGTGAATACTGATTGCTAAGCAGCATTAACACAAGCAGTAACACTTGCAGCTGTTCAGTAACATAACTGAAATAGATTCTTGGATTGCAGAGATCTGAGGCAGCTTTCTTAAGTTGTGCTTACTTTGAATGACCCCACTGCAGAAATCCATGAAAACACAAGGGCAGGAAAAGCCTAGGGAATAGTACTTTATTTACGCTAATTGTCTCACAGATAATAACTTGCAGTGAATGCATGTTTTAGGAAAGGAGGTGTGTAGTGAAATCTGTGTGAACAAACGCTAAATTCCACAGCACGTTCAATTTGCATACCGAAGTAAGGGCCTAAACGATTTGCCGCGGTTTAACATTATACACTTTGCAGCGTTTGAAAGACCCCGTTTTCTCGACCCGCGTTCTGGACATATATTCACACGCTGGTTTTAGCAGACGATATATATACACCCACGCAATGTGACGTGGCGCCGTAAGGTTAACGTCCGATAAGGTAGTTTAAAATAAAAGGAAAAAATTAAGGTTAACGTCCTATTTGTTTTGAAAATGCCGTACTGAATTAAATAGGAGAGGGGAAGGAGTCCTTAATTTGAATATTTGAGGTCAGTTTTATTTGAAAAGGAACGCTATTCATTAAACAGTCTCTGATTGGCTGTAGTGTACTAGACTAAACGGTTGTATAAAACCAATTAGTAGTTGGTATTCGGGGCCACTTGTTAACTAAAATTTATACACTAAAGAAGTTGTTATAGACAAGGCAAGAGTACTGTCTTGGTTGCTAATTCTGCACAAGCAGCGATTTGGATTATGCCATATACCGCAATATTCAACTGTTTAGTGTGTAGATTTCTTTGATGCGGTAAATATTGAAACCTTTATATTAACATTTATATTGTCATTTTTATCATTATTATGTATGCATTATTGAATTTGTATGAACCTTAAAGGGGAAACATTTATCTGGAGGGAAGGCAACATCACTCTGTGTTGTTTCACAGCGTTGTTAGGAACTGTATTAACCTGGTATAGAAAAGCCAGACAGGCTTTCGGCCATATGGGGAGAAAAGAAAATTAAATATTTATGATGAAAAGAAAAATGTTGTGTTATGAAATAAGACCAGGAAGATCACTGGCCGTCTTCTTCAGCAAGTCACCGTGATTGTACATGACTTGATAGTATTAATGTAAAATGTTTCCTTTATCAAGGAAAATGTCAAACGGTGGTTTGAAAGTTATTTATCCAGAAGGGGGTACCAACCAAATTGAGAACGTTAACTAATTGTTTAGTTACCATACTGATGTCTGATGATATTGCCATGTTAGAATAATGAAAGAGAGAGATTATTAGATGCTGAGTGGGACACATTTGTATTGTTCCAGAGTTTCATCTACGAGTGAAAGTGAGCCCAGGTGACCTAACACCTGTCCATAAAGTATGCAGTGAGGCCTAACTACTGAGTGTCTACCCAGTGATTTACCTATAGAAGCAGAATCGTGTCTTGGCAGTGGAGACTGGCGTTTTATACATACTTCAACCAGCCTGGTTCCAGAGACCTCAGATAAGACTTGTCTGGGAAATTGATATCACAAACAATCCACTCTCTCAGTTTTTACAAAAGCTAGTGTATCAGACAGTGAGGAACAAAAACGTTCAATAAACTTGTACCCTTTTCTAGGAGCAAGAAATACTTGACATTTTCCCAGCTTGAAACATATAAATAATTGTGGGATAAAACAGACTCAATGACAGTTGTAAAATAATTGGTTGTAAATAATTTCATTATCATGTTGAGTTGATTAGTCCTGTGTCAGAAGAATAACTAGATACAGGAAAATAAATTATAAAAAAATAAGTTACATTCCAAACTTTACTCAGTGACTTGTTTAATCATTGTTTATTAGTAATAGGTGTAATTGTTGTCTTGTTCATACATTTCATCACATTGCATATACCCTAGACACTTGCTAGACAACATACACACACCAGTACACTTCAGTAGGGGAAGATGTATAATCGGGTGAGATCGTGGTGGAAGCAGACAGGTACCCTGTAAACTTATTTATATTTAATAAACCTCGGGGACTTGCATAGCTGACCTCACACCAGATACCATTAATATAATATTGAAACCAATACTAACAACTAATTCACCACAGTAGCGTAATTCAAAATAGCTAGTTATCTACAACAACTTAACTCGATTACAATTAAACTTATTACGGACGAAAATATAAGCTTCGTTGTCCGCTCCGCTATAAGTGTTCTGGACACAGAAGATTTATTTCACAATGCACTGGCGCAGTCATTTCACTGCACCATTGTATGGACATGAGGTAAAGCATACATATGGGCGTGAGATGGCAGGGAAAACAAACCCGTAACAATTTCGTGCTGAAATCGGATGTGTCGGGCCGAAAGAAGCAGATATTGCAGCTCAGCTGTAAACAGCGACACCAAATAGGCCTACATACCGCTCAGAAAAGGCCACCATGTAAGAGTGAGATGTGGTCGAGCGCATGCATACAACAACAACACATTTCAATTTACGTTATAGATTATTTGACTTTTTATATTTAGATAAAAAATAGTTTTTAATGCTCTTTTGGTAATAGTGGTTACTAAATACGCAATATACATATGTTTAACATATTTTTAACTGACGCATACTGATTTTCGTTGGTTAGATCTATATGTCGAATGAATGTCATCTATCAAGTTTTACTTTATTAATACTCTTTATTTATAGACTGTCAAGTAGAAAATAATAAACGCAGTTATCGTGCATTATGGCCTTGGTTTTCCTGGCCCATCCATTTCTCAATACGTACAATACAGCATTAATTATATTTATGTACGGGTTTCCGATTTTTTTTTAACTTTAAAATGTTAAGTACTTCCTACCCATGTTGAGTGCTTCCTACCTAGCAGGTACCGCTCACGGTACAGTGTCCGCTACTGTCAGGTAGGAGGCACTGTACAGTGTTTCCTACTGTACAGTGCTTCTTACCTGCTACACTGGTTGACTTGATCCGAAGGCGTGCATATATATATATATATATATATATATATATATATATATATATATATATATATATATATATATATATATATATATATATATATATACATATGCATATATATATATATACATATATATGCATATGTATACGTTTTAAGCGGCCAGAATTTACTTCCTATTTCACCGGTCACTTAAACGTTGACTTGTCCTGTCCTTATTGCAATATTTATCATAAGTCGGGGAGGAAGAGTGCCTGTATGACATTTCAACACTGCTGCAAGTGTGACAGGAAAGAAGTGATTTAATACATATGTACTCGTATATCTATCTTCTGGCATGACTGTCATATTTCGCTCTCTATTCACATTCGTGACTCTATGTCTATCTACTATTCACATTCGTGACTCTATGTCTATCTACTATCACGCTTCTGACTCTATGTCTATCTACTATCACGCTTCTGACTCTATGTCTATCTACTATCACGCTTCTGACTCTATGTCTATCTACTATTCACATTGGTGACTCTATGTCTATCTACTATTCACATTCGTGACTCTATGTCTATCTACTATCGCGCTTCTGACTCTATGTCTATCTACTATCACGCTTCTGACTCTATGTCTATCTACTATCACGCTTCTGACTCTATGTCTATCTACTATTCACATTCGTGACTCTATGTCTATCTACTATCACGCTTCTGACTCTATGTCTATCTACTATTCACATTCGTGACTCTATGTCTATCTACTATCACGCTTCTGACTCTATGTCTATCTACTATCACGCTTCTGACTCTATGTCTATCTACTATCACGCTTCTGACTCTATGTCTATCTACTATCACGCTTCTGACTCTATGTCTATCTACTATCACGCTTCTGACTCTATGTCTATCTACTATCACGCTTCTGACTCTATGTCTATCTACTATCACGCTTCTGACTCTATGTCTATCTACTATCACGCTTCTGACTCTATGTCTATCTACTATCACGCTTCTGACTCTATGTCTATCTACTATCACGCTTCTGACTCTATGTCTATCTACTATTCACATTCGTGACTCTATGTCTATCTACTATTCACATTCGTGACTCTATGTCTATCTACTATTCACATTGGTGACTCTATGTCTATCTACTATTCACATTGGTGACTCTATGTCTATCTACTATTAAATTCGTGACTCTATGTCTATCTACTATTCACATTCGTGACTCTATGTCTATCTACTATTCTCATTCGTGACTCTATGTCTATCTACTATTCACATTCGTGACTCTATGTCTATCTACTATTCACATTCGTGACTCTATGTCTATCTACTATTCACATTGGTGACTCTATGTCTATCTACTATTCACATTGGTGACTCTATGTCTATCTACTATTCACATTCGTGACTCTATGTCTATCTACTATTCACATTGGTGACTCTATGTCTATCTACTATTCACATTCGTGACTCTATGTCTATCTACTATTCACATTGGTGACTCTATGTCTATCTACTATTCACATTGGTGACTCTATGTCTATCTACTATTCACATTCGTGACTCTATGTCTATCTACTATTCACATTGGTGACTCTATGTCTATCTACTATTCACATTCGTGACTCTATGTCTATCTACTATTCACATTCGTGACTCTATGTCTATCTACTATTCACATTCGTGACTCTATGTCTATCTACTATTCACATTCGTGACTCTATGTCTATCTACTATCACGACTTCTGACTCAGAATTGTCTTAAACCAGACATACTCTTAATCATTTATTACACATAAGGGAGGGAAACCCGAGGCCTGTAAACAGTGGTGTCATGTATTGTGGTTCGCACTGTTGACCTGCCATTAAAACATCATTTTTTGATGATGCGTAGATGGCAGGGCGGTTAATGTGATTCGCTTGCATGGCTAGGCGGGGGTTGTCGCACGGAAGGTCCAGTGTTCAAATCCTGGGTAAGCCACTCATGTCTGTTGTTTTTCTGTTGTCTGGTGTTCTACTTCTTTATTTCCTGCGAGTGCCTGATAACATACCTTTATATTTGTTTCATACTCTTAATCACCTTGCGACAAGGGAGCATTGCCACTTGATGCGGTCAGCAGCTTCATTCTCCCAGGTTGCATTCATGATTCTCTTTTTCATATCTTTCAACCTGAGTTGCGGTCGTCAAATGGTCTTTTGGCATTTGCCAGTTGTCCGTAGAAGATATCTTTAGGGATGAAACCATCTTCCATGCGCCAAGTTTGAGTAGTCTGCGCTTTCTAAGCAGCTGGTATCTCTCGTGTTGTGCCGACACCATAGGCCGAAGGTGGAGTATCAGGGCGCGATCTTTGGCACAGTTATATGAGATCAAGCTATGCCCAAACAGCGTGTTTCCCCTCTCCACGTAGCTGGTAGGTCCAAAGGAAAAATGCAGTAGTCGATATCGTTTGGTACCAGCCACGACGCTGTAGTTACCAGACTACAGCTTACAAAATGCCATAATAATATAAATTACTGAATAACGTCCGAATGCTTCAGTGGAATTATATGGAACATATGCAGTGATCAGCGCATCTCGGTCTTCAAATTGTGCCATGACAGCAACTGAAGTCCGGTAGCACAATGTCTTAGTCATCTGTAGCAAAGTGTGCAAACACATGCTTTGTTAATGGACTGATAAAACGAACAGAGAAAAAATAAATTGTGATGGTTTCGGCAAGAGCCTTGAACTGTATGAAAACAAAACGAACACTGTGTTACCAGGAGTAACACGAAGTATTACATTTTTCTAAGCATTCTTAGAATAATAGCGGTCACGCATGCGCAATCGTTTGTTATCGGAGAGATGCAGGTATGACCAAATCCACAATGGCGAAAGCATAGTCCCGCAAGTTAGGTAGATAATTTCATTTGAACTGGGACTATGTATCAGTGAATTGTGATAAAAGTTATATATTTTCACAGAAGGATATGCAGGAATGGAAATCCAGAAGGAAAGTTGGAAGAAGTATGTATATGTTAAGATATATAAAGTTTTATGTAACGTTCACATCACAGGTCTAACCTAGTGATATACTTTATAAATTCGTAGTAAATACATGCCATACCCGATTGTAAGTTTAAGTATATGAAACGGAAGCTTCCAGTAGTGGAAGATAAAGAAAATATAGGACAACGTGATGAATAAACTTGGTTGAGTGTGTATTGGAACGATTGCTGGGACAGTTGCATATAATACCCTAAATGAAAGAAATCTTCAGTGCTGGAAAGGGACAAAACATTGGTGCTCCCCGAGACGCCCGGCTACACAGTATGTAAGGCAAAAACGCCCAGTTCAAAATACACACAACTAAAAACCCAGCCATAAGACAAGTATAGTGCTGTCTATACTACGTCAGTTACCACTGCATGCAGGGCAGACATTCTTCGCAAATTATAGTCTTCATGAGCTTGGAATCCATCTTAGAGAGTGTGTAGGTTTACTATACATATTTATGTGAATAATATCAATTTTATTTCAGATTTTAGTGTGTTGTGAATGTATCGGACCTATTGTTTGTGTGGATATGATTGCTGAAGATTAGAAAACCTCAAATAAAACATCCACAGTCCTTGTCAGGTCTAAATATAACCTTTCTGGTTTTGTCTGCACAATTTTTGGTGTAAATTAATTTAAAGATCACATGGGGACTTGTTCTGTGTTTAAACTTCTAAATACATTATGAACTTGCTGTAAATACATAACCATAATCACCATCGTCCAACACTCACCCGTCATTGCATAATTAGGTAGGTGTAAATAATAAATTATGAAATTGTACTCAAGTGACTTGTTAAATTTGTAATTGTTTAAGTTGAGTTACTTCTTCTAATTTTATTATAGTATTACATGGGTTACTACAGCTAAGGTGGCAAAGTATATTTCTCAAGCAGCCTTAAACTATTGTTTAGCTCAGAGTATTCGCAGCCGTAGCTCACGTGATACCAGTGCTCTTCTCTGACAATGGGACTTCATAGATTCTTCAGAGAATTCTATTTCCATAAACCCTATATTCGTACAAGAAAACCTTACGCTACACTGGGGGCTCGTTAGCGGGATATTCTTGTGTATGCTGAGCCATATTCTATCTATTTTAACTATCGTCTGTCTAGTGCCACAAGTAGTTTGTAAAGTACATTTTTTAAATTAAATTTTAAAATTGAATTTTTGTTGGTATAGGAAAAGTACTATTAAGTACTTAGGAAACAGTTGAAGCTCACATAGTTACTTTGAATTTAATTTGTTCAATTAGTTAATTAAATTTAATTAAGATAACTTGGTAAAAGGTAAAACTAGATATCCTCTTACATATAGTCATGGCTGATTTGGTGAAGTTTCGATCTGCGATCGTGCAGGAAGGAAAGGACTTAGGATTGACCGGTGATGCTCTTATCCCGTAGGTCGCAACTGAAGTGGACAAATATTTGGATAGAGAGGACAAAAGCTGAAAGAGAGGACAAAAGATTGGAAGCTGAAAGAGAAGCCAAATGATTGGAAGCTGAAAGAGAAGCCAAAAGATTGGAAGCTGACAGAGAAGCCAAAAGACTGGAAGCAGAAAAAAGACTAATAATGGAAGCAGAGTATTTGAAATTACAGGCTGAGAGAGACCATCAATTGAGATTAAGAGAGCTGGAAATTCAGGCAACCGCTGGCAATACTGGTGGTAGCTCACCTCATTCTGACAGTAGCTCCAGCCAAAGTACCTCAAATGGAGCCATGAACTTTCATTTGGATCCATTTGTTGAAAAGGACGAAGGAATAGAAGATTAACTTGACAGGTATGAGCGATTGGCCAGTACATGTGGTTTGAAAAAAGAGAAGTGGAATTTGAAGTTGTCACAAGGATTGAGAGGAGTAGCTTATAATGTGTTCTTAAAACTTCCAAGAGAAGATCAGAACAATTATGAAGCCTTAAAACAAGCATTGTTGGTTAGGTATGAACAAAATGCAGAAGCATATAGAAAAAGATTTAGAACTTCTAAACTTCTAACAGGAGACATATCAGCAGTTTTCAGCAAGGTTAGAGATGTACTTGTTGAGGTGGTGCCATTTAGGACATTTTACTCAGGATTTTGAAGTGATCAAGGAGATGATTTTAATAGAACAACTCCTGGAGTCCATGTCTCCTGAGACAAAGACATTTCTAGAAGAACAAAAGAGAGAGAGAGAGAGATTAGAGGAAATAATCATCTATGCAGAAAGTCATAAACTGGCTCATCCAATGTATCAAGTGAATAAGAGAAAACCGAGGGAAAGTTTTAAACCGAACCAAAACACAACCAAGTTTGAACAAAAAGAAAATACAACTAAGTACAAACCAAGATATGATAATAAAGATAAGAACCCACTAGGATCAGACAATAACCCTTCAAGAAAGGAAGGAAAGTCGTGTAAATCTTGCCAAATGAGTAACCACAATACTGCAGACTGCAGAAGGAACAACCCTCCTTATCATGCTGCGTGTCTTACAATAGGGAACAAGGGAAGGAAGGAACTGGCAGTTAGTCAGAATGACCTAGATCCTCCCCCTGTCTGTGAGGAAGTGACATGTAATGGCACTAAAGTTCAGTGCTTATATGATTCAGGATTGGAATTCGACTCAGTCGTGAGTGCAACCCTAGTGCACCCTGATCAGCTTACCACAGAAACATTGGACATACAAGGGGCAATGAAGGGAACCGTCACCATGACACTTCCCATAGCAAGGATCAACGTGAGAACTTGCTATGTGGAAGGAGTGATAAGAGCAACAGTGACTGATGATCCTATATACCCGCTGGTAATAGGATGCAAATATGTCTTTTTGGGTGACCCAATAAAACCTGTTGTCATGGCAGCAAACCATACCAGGTCGAGCACCAAAAAGGAGGAGAAAAATCCAATAAACATTCATCTTATAAAGATGAGACAGGCTCAAACTGCTGACAGCACATTGAAGCCTTGTTTTGCCAAATTGCCAAAGGTCCATAACCCTCCAGAGAAAGGAGACTACTATGTGGAAAATGGCCTACTTTACAGACAAGCTGGAAAAAGACCTAAAGGGCATGGACTGCTGGTAGTACCAAAATTCTACAGGGAGGAAATTATGGAGCAAGAGCATGCTACATCAGGCAGTGGTCACATAGGAAAATGGGCCACTGTTCAAAAGATAGCATTGCAATATTACTGGCCAGGAATCATTGAAGACATAGGTTGGTAAATGAAATCCTGTTCAGAATGTAACCAAAAGTGTAGACCAGTTACAGGACCTAGGGAAGCATTGTTGCGGACATAGGCCCAGTAAGAAAACACACAAGAGAAAACAACAGGTAGATGCAGTGATAAAGAGAAAACAAATTCACAAGTCTACTGTTACACCAATAACCATGGCAACTCTCCGTATTGTACAGAGAGGGGACGAAAAACATCCCACCCCGACTAGATATTGTTCGGAACACCATGGCCTGGATCATCTGGAAAAATTGGTTAGTCAGCAACCAGTATTAAAAAAGCTGCGGAAACAAACCACAACCATAAGAGGTAGGAACCAAGGCTGTACCAGACTATTGATGGATACAGGCCCCACTTCGGTATACTGCCCCTTACAATAGAAATTGGTGTGGGTCCGACAACGTTGTTGTTTTGCCGGCCCCATACACGGTCCACTGGAAGCATTGTTGCGGACATGGACTGAACAATAGCAAGCACAGGCTCTCAAGGAAGAGATTGACTATCTCTTGAAAGAGAAAATTATTTCAAAGTTTGAATCTCCCTATAGTTCAAGCGTAGTGCTATTAAGGACAGCCTGATAGGATCCAATGGAACGCTGATTGTGAGAAAGCTTACAGCGAGCTACAAGAAAGACTCACCAGCAAACCCATCCTTACCCTACCCGATATCACACAAGAATTTGTGTTAAGAACGGACGCAAGCAATGTGGGAATAGGGGTGACCCCATTACAAAAGTCAAAAAAACCAGCCAGAAGAATTACTACCAGTGGCTTATGCCAGTCGAAGGCTAAATTCAGCAGAATTGAATTATTCGACGATAGAGCGAGAATGTCTTTCTTTAGTCTGGGCCATCGACAAATTCTCCCCTTATCTTTACGGGAAACATTCCATTGTTGAAAGTGATCAACAGCCTTTAACGTTTCTGATAGTGTCCAAAAAGTTAAACTCCAGATTGTTAAGGTGGAGTCTTCTTCTAGCTCCTTACTCGTTTACGGTAAATTACATTCCTGGAAAAGAAAATGTGGTAGCAGACTTTTTAAATCGACACCCAAATGCTGTGGAAGGAAAGAAAGAAGAGGTATACCTTCAGCGTGTGTTTACAATAATAATAAATTGTACACAGCACAATTTAAAAAAGATGAGGCCTCTGTAGCAAAGTGTGCAAAAACACGCTTAGTTAATGGACTGATAGAACAAACAGAGAAAAAATAAATTGTGATGGTTTCGGCAAGAGCCTTGAACTGTATGAAAACAAAACGAACACTGTGTTACCAGGATTAACACGAAGTGGAAAATTTTTCTAAGCATTCTTAGAATAATAGCGGTCACGCATGCGCATTCGTTTATTATCGGAGAGAGGCAGGTATGACCAAATCCACAATGGCGAAAGCATAGTGCCGTAAGTTAGGTAGAGAATTTCTTTTGAACTGAGACTATGTATCAGTGAATTGTGATAAAAGTTATAGATTTTCACAGAAGGGATATGCAGAAATGGAAATCCAAAAGGAAAGTTGGAAGAAGTATGTATATATTAAAATATTTGCAGTTTTATGGGACGTTCACATCACAGGTCTAACCTAGTGATATACTTTATAAATTCGTAGTAAATACATGCCATACCCAATTGTAAGTTTAAGTATATGAAACGGAAGCTTCCAGTGGTGGAAGATAAAGGAAATATAAGACAACGTGATGGATAAACTTGGTTGAGTGTGTATTGGAACGATTGCTGGGACAGTTGCACATAATACCCTAAATGAAAGAAATCTTCAGTGCTGGAAGGGGACAAAACATTGGTGCTCCCCAAGACTCCCGCCCACACAGTATATAAGGCGAGAACGCTCAGTTCAAAATACACACAACTAAAAACCCAGCCATAAGACAAGTAGAGTGCTGTCTATACTACGTCAGTTACCACTGCATGCAGGGCAGACATTCTTCGCAAATTATAGTCTTCATAAGAGCTTGGAATCCATCTTAGAGGGTGTGTAGGTTTGCTATAGATATTTATGTGAATAATATCAATTTTATTTCAGATTTTAGTGTGTTGTATAACCTCCACAGTCCTTGTCAGGGCTAAATATAACCATTCTGGTTTTGCCTGGGCTTATAACCTACCAGCAAGACCAGTACTGACTTGGCATGTAAGTGAGATAGGCAAAGGTTGCATCGTGTCCATATATTCATATTGCTTTGATTATTCATGTTTTATTATATTTGAGACAATGTTTCGCATTAGACACCAGTCTGTCTCACTATATCTAAATCATACAAGGCCATGCATCATTATCATACATGCAGACACCTGATGACACCCTCATCTCATACACACCATAGGATGTAATAGGTCTCAATGCCGCCAAGCCACTTGATACTCCTTGTTCCAGGTTCTATATTCGAATTTCAAAAACTCGGAAGTCAAGTGGACCTTCGATCCTGCTAACTAAACCTAACAGTAGCCCAGAGGTTGAAGTTTTCCATATCTTTTTTCCCCCTGATTGCTGGGATTGGACTGAAGTGTGACTTTCAGAACAAGAGTGTTATGTGTCAACCCATATCTGGACAAGCGCTGATTAAAAGCTGAGTGACATAGTGACCATTCCTGTGGCTAATGTGAGACATTCAACGGTCAGATGATGAGAAATTAAGGAAAATAATTGTTACCGTCTTGTTTGGGATGCTGTGTGTTGGTGCTGCTGACTGGCACTGCTGACAATGATGATGTCAGAAATGTCGGGCTTAATGGTGTTGGCCGACAGTTTTATAATTGAGCGAATGTCTAGAGTCCGTTAGATTTGATTAGCTTTTGTTTACACAACAGTAATGTCAGGGTCATAAGATGGACCAACTGGTAAGACAAGTAAGCTGGACCCATGTAGCACATGAATCACGGTTTATTGAAGACAGGAACATCGACATCATAAACAGTAGATCATCAAAGGTTATAATGGCAGGCATATGTATGTTGATACAAATAATCAATATCGAATTCGACCGGACTCACTAACCGCCGTCATCTCAAAGACGGCGGAAGCTCTGCGGTGACGAGTTCTTATATTCTTAGTTTTCATTACGAAGATTTGAATAATATGTAGGATGTCTTCCATGAAGATACAATGCGTTACGATCCATACAATGCTCAGCAAGAATCTGGACGCACTAGCGACACGCCATAACAAGACGTGCCGAAGCCCTGCCAAATCTTGCCAAGGATAAATACCTTGTAGAGTATCAATCAAGATACACGAATGAGCGAAGTTTGGCTAATGCATATGCTCCACATAGGGAGATACTGTAACATATATTTCATTGAGTCTTCCCACGACTTAGGGGCTAAGACTTATATCAATATTCGTCGAAGACGTCTGCCCTTAACAAAGGACTCTATGGATCTGTCCAAACATCATTGCTGTTTGGCAACAAATCGATCGCACCAAGTTGCGCTATTTTGTTCAAATATAGTGCACGAAGGCACGCAAATAATTAAACATCTTATTACTTTAGATGCGCTCACATGTGTGTCTACAAAAGACTAGACCTGCATGTGAGGATCTCAAACACTTAACTCTCACGCGAAAAAGGACTTAACAATAATAAAAGAGACAGACTAGTATAAATAACCACAGTTAGAGGACATTTTTTGGTGTAAATTAATTTAAAGATCCCATGGGGACTTTTTCTTTGTGTTTAAACTTCTAAATACATTATCAACTTGCTGTAAATACATAACCATAATCACCATCGTCCAACACTCACCCTTCATTACATAATTAGATAGGTGTAAATAATAAATTATGAAATTGTACTCAAGTGACTTGTTAAATTTGTAACTGTTTAAGTTGAGTTACTTTTTCTAATTTTATTATAAAATCACATGGGTTACTACAGCTAAGGTGGCAAAGTATATTTCTGAAGCCTTAAACTATTGTTTAGCTCAGAGTATTCGCAGCCGTAGCTCACTTGTGATACCAGTGCTCGTCTCTGACACTGGGACTTCATAGATTCTGGAGAGAATTCTATTTCTTCTCTAAACCCTATATTCATACAAGGCAACCTTACGCTAAATCATCCCTTAATGAGCTGAATGATTTTCTTGAGTTGACTTGTTCATATTCTTGTTTTAATATTTGTGGCTTAAAGAATTTACAGAACGAGATAGTCGGCTGCATGCCCAGCCTTCTTTATCACCGTTTACAAATGTTTGGTAGGTCATTGTTTTACTATTTTTCGCTTCCTTTTACAGTCGCGGTAAACGGGTCGTCCACATATAACGCAAATTATATGTAAAGTAAACACATCAATAACTGCAATTGTTACTTATGTTAAAGTTTCATAAAATAATGTTTAACTGGAAAGAAAATCCACACACATTAAAATGTTTCAAAACTGAAATTCTTATCGATGAATAATTTATCTTCGTTATTATTATCCCAGGCAAAGTAAGATGCCCCTCCACTGACCGAGCTAGAAATCTATTTGCTTCAAGATCAATAACGTTTATTGATTATGTGTATATTATATTAATTAAGAATATAGTGATACAATAATTTGAGCCAATTAAAGGTTGTAACAAGTATCTGATATTTCAGTTGACATTAGAGTACCGTATTAATATGTCATCTATCTGATATTTCAGCTGAGATTATAGTATTAATATGTCATCTATCTGATATTTCAGCTGAGATTATAGTATTAATATGTCATCTATCTGATATTTCAGCTGAGATTATAGTATTAATATGTCATCTATCTGATATTTCAGCTGAGATTATAAATAATAATAATAATAAATTCTTTAAGCGCCAAACACGGCGCATAAGGCAGAAACCAGTGCTCTCCAGGTTGTTCGTTGTGACGCCACTCCTCTTAGCTCTTGCACATTATTTAGGCCCAACGTTCTTCCTTCTCTTATTATTGTTCTTCTGAGTGTTTCTTTTGGTCTTCCTTTTTTCCGCTTACCCTCAGGAACCCAAGTGAGCGCCTGTAGTGGTATTCTGTTGTTTTGCATTCGTAGGACATGACCGATATATGACCATCGTCTTTTCCTTATATAGTCGGAGACATATTTCTGCCTAGAGTCTTCTCTTATTTGTCGATTAGTCTTGAATTCTTTCCAACTGATGTTCATGAGTTTTCTAAGACATTTGTTCTCGAATGTATTCAGCTTGTTCTCCAATGATTTTGTTATTTTCCAACTCTCACAGCCGTATGTTAACACTGAGATAACATTTGAATTAAACAGACGAAGCTTGGTATGTATATTCAATGATCGTAATTTCCAAATGTTAGATAATCTATTGAAGGCGCTAGCTGCCAAAGCAATTCTAGTATGGATTTCTCTTGTTGTGTCACCATCCTGAGTCATTTTACTGCCTAAATAATTGAAACTTTCAACTTTCTGTAGTTTTTCCCCGTTCAAGATGATATCAAAGGTCTCGTTAGAAAAGTTCATAGCTTTAGTTTTAGAGGCATTTATTTGGAGACCAATTTTAACCGAGAGATGACACAAATTATTTATTGCTTCTTGGGATTGTCTTGGTGTTGAACTTTAAGAATGCTACATCATCTGCGAAATCCAGGTCCCCCAGGAATTTTCCATTTGTCCATTTTATACCCAATAAAATGTCTATGGGGAAAGCGAGATAATCCATGTTTGATTCACACTTTTGATTATAGGAGTAATCGTTCTTGATATTGATCCGGCGCACGGATATTGCTCTTATATTTGTACTTATTTTTAGGGCCAGAAAATAGATTAATTTGCTTATTATGTTTATGGCCTGAATTCATATGTATTACATATTATTAGTACAAGTAGAATCAGTCCTATATTGTATATTTTGGATGGGTAGGCGGGACTAGATTCTTATTATTCCGCTCTAGCGGAAGTATGAGTTGTCTTGACAAGTCGTGATGAGTTCCGATGTACCGTGATAATGGCGGGTACGCACTTTTCAAAGGGCTGGTAGATTCTTAAGGAAATATGATTCATGAAGTGGTTTTCTTCTAAAGGAGATGGTATCTCTACTATAGTTTATGTTAGAGACTCTCCTAAGGTACGGTACAATGTATAATTCGGACTCCATGTATTGCCAGACCCTATTTTGATGATCTCATGTCGATTCGACCTAGATGGAACATTGTGCTTCGTATCGCTAGGGTCGTGTTTTGTATCGACGAAGATGACAGACTTTCCTACAGCGGTTATGGCTACGTGAATTAACCTGATCACCGTAGAGCTGTATGGAAACATTTATGAAATCATTTATATACCCATTATAAATTAACTCTGGCTTATATTCTCCTTCCTATGAATGAGTGAACGACAACTCAGGGAGGCAGCCATGTTAGATTTCGGTCATCATATGTTTTGATCACTGCCAAGAGAACAGATTATTTATCCTATTATCGGACAGTGACAGGGAGATCTCAATCTTGCTAGAAACCCCCTCTTTCGTGGTTTCATAATATATACTACAAACTATGGACGTCAAGTAACTTTAGTTATTTACCGATCTGCCTTCACTGACGCGTTTAGTCAGATAGGGGGATGCGGCCATAATGTATCATGACATTGAACTTTTGATGTACTGCCCATTATTTCTGAATGTGTCATGACTTCAGATCTGCTATGTATACCTACAAATTGATATGTCAACATACCATGATGTACTCGTATGTCCCAGTGTGTACGTCTGAATAAATTGAGTAAACAAAGATTCCAGCAGTCTGCATTGGTGCCTTGTAGACACAAGTGTATGAGTGGTTATATTGGTCAGCACACGAACAGTACACCATTCGCGGTAATCACACTCTACACTTCTACTTCATACATACACCATCCTGCGTCGGTTGGAGTGACCAAGTTTAGGGCCTGCTTCCCCTGGAGCCTTTGCCTTCCCTAACTCAGGACTAGGGTGAGTTACCCATTTACAGCTGGGTAGACTGGAGCATGCCTGATCTCAACAACACACCACTCTTCCTTACAGAGCATACAGACTGACACTTTACAGAGTGGAAAAAAAACAAAAAAAGAAGAAAGAACACTTTTAAAGTGGCGAGCCAGATTCCTGGGTCCAGCTTACGCAGTTTTGTGTTGAGAATCACAGTTTACAGCTGAAAGAACATTTGTTTGAACACATCAACACCAGTAGGACAGCTATACAGTCGATGTCAGCTTGACCTGTATTACCGATAGGATGCTGTATCTAGGTCAGCGCTTGTTGACAGTTTTTCGCTGTACAGACAGTATTACACAGGACAGTGGTATCAAGTGTAGAAAATATCTGGAGCAGTATTGTTGACATTTCTCAACGTACAGAAGAATCACAGTGTTGTTGAACATAAAGTGCATAGTTCATCGTTGGATCTTCATATGCTCAACAGAGAAAAATTGACAGTGTAATAGTTTAAAATTAAATCTATTACTGAATAAAGTGGCAAGTTATTAGTATTAAAATAAACTGTGCCTGCTTTACAACACTATACCTGCAACACATTCCATTCATGACATAAATTATATTGTATGCTATATGCTATTTATGCTTACATGTTATTTGTTATGTATTAAATTAGTTTATGTTCTGTGTGACTAGTACAAGGTATGCCGAGTGACATTGGTCTGGTACTAGTATTCTATAGGTACACATTTTCTTAATTGGAAATTTGTTAGCAACAATTTGCTGCTATTTCTGTTAGTTGTGATGAGGTGTTCTTTTCTTCGTTGTTTTTGTTAATAATTTTGTGTTCCTTAGTTTTGTTTGATTTGTTTGTATAATTGTAGGTCTCATCTTTCCTTTCATTTCAGTTTTTTACACCCTTATGTTTATACACTGTGGCGTTATTTGTCTTGTTATCTTATTGCAGTTATCATCACGGTTTCTGTGATCATTTTTTTCATTTCTCCTATTTAATTTAATTTGATCTCTGCAAATGTGTTCATATTGTCTTTTCTTGTTTGTCCTTTGTAATGTCTTTAGTTGACATATGACATAGGAGTTATAGTGGTATACACTGATAGTATAGTACAGATCAGTACTTTATGATTGTTATTGTTATAAAACAAAATGTACAAGACCTTTGTAAGGCTTGTCTCCCAAAGTGATTGGTAAAGGGAAATATTTTTTCCACAGGTACTCAAGTGATCTTTGATTACATTGAGGTATACAAGACCTTTGTAAGGCTTGTCCCCACAGTATTTGAGATACAGTTATTGTTGTCCACAGGTACTCAAGTTATCATTGGTTATTATAAACCATACAAGTTTGGACTAAGACTAAGTCTATGGTATAGACTTGTCTCCCATTAAAGTGAAATAGGGTAATTTATTTACTTTTTCAGGTTTCTGATTTAAGAAGACAATATGTCTACATTAGATTATTTTATTGCACAAGGAAAATCTCTTGATAAGACTGGAAAAGACTTAGAACAATGGGCTGTTGCTCAATATGACAAAGCATTAGCTGCAGAAGAGAAAAAAACTGCTGCTGCTGTTGAAGAAAGAAAAGCTGCTGCTGAGGAAAAAAAAGCTGCGGCTGAGGAGAGAAAACTTCAAATAGAAGAAAAAAAAGCTGCTGCAGAAGAAAGGAAAGCTCTAGCTGAAGAAAAAAGATTAGAAAAAGAAGCTGATACTGCTGCTGAACTTAAGAAATTGCAGATGCAAGTGGAGGAAAGGAGATTTGAGGCAGAACAGAAGAAATTAGAAGCTGATGCAGAACAGAAAAAACTAGAAGTTGCTGCTGATGCAGAACAGAAAAAACTAGAAGTTGCTGCTGCTGCAGAACAGAAAAAACTAGAAGTTGCTGCTGCTGCAGAACAGAAAAAATTAGATGCTGCTGCAGAACAGAAAAAATTAGAAGCTGCTGCTGCTGCAGAACAAAAAAAATTAGATAGAGAAGCTGAAGAGAGAAAAGCAATAAGAGAACATGAGTTTGAATTAGAGAAATTAAAATTGACATGTATGAGTAATGTTAATCAGGCATCTGGTGGTAATGGTAAACCCTTTGTGTACAAGGTCAAGGTACCAGCGTTTAACCCTACCAGTGATGACATAACATTTTGGCTTTCTAGATTTGAACGGGCTTGTCGATCTCATAATGTTGACAAATCACAGTATGTGAATCAGTTGTCTGAAAATCTAAAAGGGGAGTCTCTGAGTAAGTTATATTTTGTTGAAGAGGCCGACAAAGATAATTATGATGCTGTTAGGGCAGCTTTGATAAAGAGATATCAGCTGTCTGAGGAAGGTTATCGTCTTTTGTTTAAAACAATGAGACCTGAGGTAGGTGTAGAATTCTCAGATTTCATCTCAAAAGCACGAATTACACTTTCACGATGGATTGAATTATCCAAAACAGAGAAAACATTTGATGGTCTTACGGATTTATTGCTAAGAGACAAGGTCATGTCTTCTGTAAATAAATCATTCCTAGAGTTCTTACATGAGCGTAAACCTGGTACAATAAAGCAAATGGAAGAATATTGTGACCAGTATGCCACGGCACACCCTGACATGATTCTTAGTAACTCTAACATTAAAGAGAGTATGCCAGTTGCTTCGGCAACAGAATATAATCAGAATTACTCACACAAATTCCAAGGATCTAAAAATAAATTTGATAAAAAGGTTAATTGGAATAAGTATCAAAACCAAGATAACCACTCAAATCAGAGTTCTTCTTCGAAGAACTGGAATCGGGCTGATAGTCCTCGACACGCGAGGGGTACCCATAATGTTAGAAATTCTCGGAAAGGGAGTAGCTATAGGAACTACCCAAGTGCTTCATGGAGACAAAAGAAACAATATTACGGGGATACTCAATATAATGAGCATGATGATTATGATCATGAATATTATGATTCAAACCCAAATAGGGGTTATAACAGAGGCAATAATAATTATAGAGACAATTATAACCGAGGTAGATCACAACACAAAAGACATGGTAAATCTTATTACCAGGCTAACTCTGCACAACAGGAGTTCCACGACACCGATAATCAGAATAATGATAAAAAAGACTCCAACAGTGTAGCAAATTCCGCTTTCGATTTTGCTAGAGCATCTGAGTGTTCGCAATGCAAAACATTATTCGATCCAACCACAGTTTCTACTTTAAGCTGCGGTCACCCGCTTCCCGCTCTCCATGCGTCAATTGCGCATAATGGAAGGGGTGCTCTTGTCTTTAATAGGGGCCTAATAGATGGTACTCCGGTATCAATTCTTTTCGATTCGGGGTGCACTACCATTGGAGTGAGGCAATCACTCGTAAATCCTTCTCGAGCTACAGGCAATATAGTCAAATGTGTAACATTTGGTGGCACATTGGAGAAGTACTCCACTGCCATTATCAATATTGCTACGCCTTTCTTTACAGGAGAGGTGCAAGCATGTCTCTTGCCGAATCCGATCGCTGATCTTATCATCGGTCGCATTCATGGAGTGAAAGAATGCACTCCACAGCAAATTTCTAATTGGGAAAATGTTAATATGCAATCTGCTAATGCAGTAATCACTAGGGCTCAAGCTCTTAATATGCCACAATCTTCACATTCTGAAGATAATGATGCGCAGATCCAAGATGATCCCTTGGAGATTTCCCACGATTCCTTTATCAAACAGCAGGAAGATGATCCTACTCTAAAGAAATTCTTTACTCTGGCAACAAAAGGTGATCCGAATAAGGATACAAATCGTAAATCTTGGATTACGATGAAGAATGGCGTACTTGTACGTATGGTACAAGACTCCGCTAAGTCCATTCATTCTCAAATCCTTGTGCCTAAAAATATGAGAGTTAAAATCTTACAGCACGCTCATGATTCGCAGTGTGCTGGACATATGGGTTTTTCCCGTACTAAAGCTAGAGTTCTTCAATCTTTCTTTTGGCCTGCTGTGAATAAGGACATACGAATCTATTGTCGATCTTGTAAAGTATGTCAAGAGATTAAATCCAGAGGTCCACGCCATGATGCACCTATTCAGGCTGCAGACATTCCCATTCGGCCATTTCAAAAAATGGCGATAGACATCATTGGTCCATTTAAGATAAAGTCTGCTAGAGGACACCAATTTATTTTGACGTGTGTTGATATGTGCACACGTTGGCCGGAGGCTGTTCCTCTAAAGAGCATAACTACTGCTGATGTCGCAGATGCTCTTTGGTTAATATTTTCTCGTCTGGGGTTTCCAGCAGAAATATTATCCGACCATGGTACCCAACTCATATCGGATACCATGTCTCAAGTAATGTCGACTCTGAAGATAGAGAGATCGCTGAGTAGTATTTATCATCCTATGTCCAATGGGATGGTGGAACGTTTGAATAGAACTCTGAAAAACCTACTAGGTAAGATAACAGAAGATCATCCTCAGGATTGGGATAGGGTTTTACCCGCGGCTCTCTTTGCATATAGAGAGGTCGCCAACGAACATACAGGATTTTCTCCCTTTGAACTTGTCTTTGGCGCGAAACCGCGAGGTCCTATGTCCTTACTTCATGATCTTATAACTGCTGATAATATTGTCGATGACACAAAATCCTCTTATGAATATGTCATCGCACTTAGACACAAGATTATTGAAGCATGCAAATTGGCAACTGCTTCTTCTGAATTTGCGAAACAGAAGGCAAGGGAATTTGCCAATAAAAAGAGATGTTTGCGACAACTTTGTCCAGGTGACAAAGCATTTGTCTTGCTCCCTTGTAGGGAAAATAGACTTTTCATTTCTTGGAAAGGTCCGTACAATATAATATCAAAAGTTTCCGATGTTGACTATATCGTCGATATTGACGGGAAGCGTAAAACCTTCCACATCAACATGCTCACGGAATTCCATGAACGTCCTGATTATTTACAACCTGTTTTCCAGGCAACGGACGATTTTCCAGTCCAACATGGACAGTACTCATCTCTGTCAGTAATACAGGATGAGGAAACGAGTTTCTCGGATGTAAATTTACCTTTTCCAATGATTCCTCTTCACTCTAATGAATCATGGAAAGATGTTGCAATTTCTCCAGAATTATCTCCAGGAGAGCAGAAACAAGTTTCTACTATGTTAGAACAATTTCAGGATGTCCTTACTGACATTCCTGGTCAAACTGATGTCATTCAACATGACATTATTCTTACTGACCATAGTCCTATAAGAGTCAGACCGTATCCTATCCCGATACATTTTCAAGCACAGGTAGAGAAAGAGTTAGATGAGATGATAGAGTTAAAAATTATTGAACCATCCACATCAGCATATTCTTCGCCGATGGTTATAGTACGGAAAAAAGACAATAACATACGTCTTTGCGTGGATTATCGCAAATTGAATCAAGTGACTAAATTCGATGCTGAACCTATGCCTTTACTAGAAGAGCTACTTACGAGACTATCGAATTCTCACTTCTTTACTAAACTCGATTTGTCTAAGGGATATTGGCAAGTTCCACCATCCGAACACGCCAAACCGTTTACTGCTTTTTCGACGCCTAGGGGTCTATTCCAATGGAATTTCATGCCTTTCGGTCTTATGAACGCCCCTGCAACATTTGTACGCATGATGCGTCGAATCCTATCTCATCGCTCAGATGTCATTGCGTATCTTGATGACATCTGTCTTTTCAGTGATACTTGGAACGATCACTATAATGGTATAAATGAACTATTGTCTATCTTACGCGAGCATAACCTGACAGCGAAACCATCGAAAGCATGTATTGGTTTTAGCGAAATATCTTTCTTAGGACACCGTGTTGGTCATGGGTTCCTAAAAACAGAAGACCATAATACAAGTAAGATACTTAACATTTCTATTCCTAAGACTAAAAAGCAAGTACGAAGTCTCTTAGGTCTAATACAATTTTATGGACGATTCATCCCGAATCTGTCCTCCATTATGTCACCTCTTTCTTCCTTGCTAAAGAAAGGGTCTCCTAATGTAGTCCATTGGACTCAAGAATGTCAATCCTCTTTGGATAAGGTTAAAACTATGTTTTCTACTTCACCTATCCTAGTATTGCCTTCTAAGGATAAGACATTTATTCTTCGTAGTGACGCTTCATCCACCGGGATTGGAGCTGCACTAATGCAAGAGTACTCTGGAACTCTGCATCCTGTGATGTATATTTCTCGGAAATTAAATGCCGCAGAGAAGAATTACTCGGTCCTAGACCGTGAATTATTGGCTATGGTTTGGTCAATCCTTAAACTGCAAAGATTTCTTCTGGGCGCGCATTTCATTGTGGAAACTGACCAGAAAGCTCTTACGGCTATTCAGAGTAAAAATCTGAAGAGCGCGAGATCAACGCGATACGCGATTGCTCTACAGCCATTTCATTTTTCGGTGCGAGCTATCCGTGGGTCAGAAAATGTGATGGCAGATATTTTGTCTAGATGCCCACATGATTCATAACTGTTATACAACTTTGATACAGTTGTTTCTATGTTGAAATGTGTACACATATGTAATATATCATATATTGATTGTAACACTACTTAGCGGTTCATTGATATTTATTCACCGCTGATCTTTCAATGTTTTTCGTCTTTGATGATCATGATGTTAAGATATCTTAGATGAAATTTATGTATAAACTAATGTGGAAATTGTGTCATTGCTAATATTGTAGTATGCGTTGGTGACACCTCTCTGGAAATATTTATACTTAGAGAAGTACTTTCTCTAAGGTCATAAAACTTATGCTTATCATCTGCCCATTGTTATTGGTGCGTTGTGAGCCTATTGTATGTTGCTCCTAGATGTATTTCAAAAAAAAAATGTACCATTTTTTTTCCCGAGGGGTGTGTAATCTGTTGCGTGCATATTTTGACGCACATATTACAAAAATCGATATGGCTATTTAATATGGAAAAAATATAGACATTCATTCATTTGTGTATGAAAATGCTGTCTATGGTAAAAGCGAGATAATCCATGTTTGATTCACACTTTTGATTATAGGAGTAATCGTTCTTGATATTGATCCGGCGCATGGATTGCTCTTACGTTTGTACTTATTTTTTAGGACCAGAAAATATATTAATTTGCTTATTGTGTTTATGGCCTGAATTCATATGTATTACATATTATTAGTACAAGTAGAATCAGTCCTATATTGTATATTTTGGATGGGTAGGCGGGACTAGATTCTTATTATTCCGCTCTAGCGGAAGTATGAGTTGTCTTGACAAGTCGTGATGAGTTCCGATGTACCGTGATAATGGCGGGTACGCACTTTTCAAAGGGCTGGTAGATTCTTAAGGAAATATGATTCATGAAGTGGTTTTCTTCTAAAGGAGATGGTATCTCTACTATAGTTTATGTTAGAGACTCTCCTAAGGTACGGTACAATGTATAATTCGGACTCCATGTATTGCCAGACCCTATTTTGATGATCTCATGTCGATTCGACCTAGATGGAACATTGTGCTTCGTATCGCTAGGGTCGTGTTTTGTATCGACGAAGATGACAGACTTTCCTACAGCGGTTATGGCTACGTGAATTAACCTGATCACCGTAGAGCTGTATGGAAACATTTATGAAATCATTTATATACCCATTATAAATTAACTCTGGCTTATATTCTCCTTCCTATGAATTAGTGAACGACAACTCAGGGAGGCAGCCATGTTAGATTTCGGTCATCATATGTTTTGATCACTGCCAAGAGAACAGATTATTTATCCTATTATCGGACAGTGACAGGGAGATCTCAATCTTGCTAGAAACCCCCTCTTTCGTGGTTTCATAATATATACTACAAACTATGGACGTCAAGTAACTTTAGTTATTTACCGATCTGCCTTCACTGACGCGTTTAGTCAGATAGGGGGATGCAGTCCTAATGTATCATGACATTGAACTTTTGATGTACTGCCCATTATTTCTGAATGTGTCATGACTTCAGATCTGCTATGTATAATTACAAATTGATATGTCAACATACCATGATGTACTCGTATGTCCCAGTGTGTACGTCTGAATAAATTGAGTAAACAAAGATTCCAGCAGTCTACATTGGTGCCTTGTAGACACAAGTGTATGAGTGGTTATATTGGTCAGCACACGAACAGTACACCATTCGCGGTAATCACACTCTACACTTCTACTTCATACATACACCATCCTGCGTCGGTTGAAGTGACCAAGTTTAGGGCCTGCTTCCCCTGGAGCCTTTGCCTTCCCTAACTCAGGACTAGGGTGAGTTACCCATTTACAGCTGGGTAGACTGGAGCATGCCTGATCTCAACAACACACCACTCTTCCTTACAGAGCATACAGACTGACACTTTACAGAGTGGGAAATAAACAAATAAAGAAGAAAGAACCTTTTACACTGATATTTCAGCTG
>JAMPIV010007437.1:85000-313140 GCA_024509875.1 Oreohelix idahoensis | reverse complement strand
GCACCACCTCAGATTAGTCACCTTGCCCGCCCCATGCACCACCTCAGATTAGTCACCTTTCCCGCCCCATGCACCACCTCAGATTAGTCACCTTGCCCGCCCCATGCACCACCTCAGATTAGTCACCTTTCCCGCCCCATGCACCACCTCAGATTAGTCACCTTGCCTGCCCCATGCACCACCTCAGATTAGTCACCTTGTACGACATGCTTGAGGGTGCAGTAGTCCTATTTTTACCGTTGTCTCTTCAGATAGCCCTGACAAGTACACGGGGCAAAAGGAGATAATGATAATATGTTAATATGTTATTTACACCTGACTATATCCAGATTACTTTTACGCTAACTACTACGTTAGTAATGGAAACGTTAGGTTATAATTTCGGTAGCAGATTAAAAACAGATTAAATGAGCGCTTGCGAGGGAATTCAAACAGAAATACTATTTACGTAGTCGTGCTTCTTCTACCCTGGGGTGTTTCTAGGTTTGCCAGGGAGAGCAGTAAACTATCCTATCGGCTGTCTTCCTCCTGGCCTGGTTTCAGTGTAATCCTCGGTCCTACAGAGATTGTCAAATGTTGTCCTCAAAGCGAACCATGGGTCGTCCTTGAGGTCTGAATCCCTGGCTCTTAGTTTCCCTATACTAGTAGCGGTACCCGATCTTCTCCTATTCTGCAGACACGGCCAAACCATCGTTGTTGGGACTGTTCCACTTGGGTCGGCAGGGGAAAAACAAAGACACGATCACAAATGTGTAACAGATAACAAGAACCAGACAAGTGCCAGTGGAACACGAGGTGAGAAGAGCACACCGGTCTTGGATACGACAATCGCTTAAAAACGTGTTCATTGTACAAGGGGCTTGACATAAGTCTTGGGCCTGACCATGAAGGACATGTCACAGAGAGCTGAAATTTTGTATAGTGTTTATTCCTTTTCAATATAGCCACCATTTGAATTGACACACTTCTGCCATCTCTGCTTGACCTTGAAAAGACCTTGGGAGTAGAACACCCTATTTTTCAAACTAAACCAGTCATCACATGCCAGTATAACCTCTCCATCGCTGTCAAAATGATTTCCTTTTAGCTGTTTTTTTTTAAGATTTGGGAATAGAAAAAAGTCTAATGGAGCCAAATCTGGAGAATATGGTGGGTGTGGAAGAATTTCAATATTCAAATCGTTGGCTGCTAGCTGTACAAGCCGTGCTTTGTGAGAGGGTGCGTTGTCTTGAAGCAAAGGACGATTTTGAGTGCGCGTTATCCCTCGTTTCCTGGTCACAACCTTTCTTAGTTTTGTGAGAAGATCTGCATAGTACTGTCTATTAACTGTGTTTCCACGAGGCAGGTAATCTTTCAAAAGGACACCTTTGCCGTCCCAAAAAAACAGTTACCATCACTTTTCCTGCAGATTTCTGCGCCCTCGGCTTGACAGGTGTTGGGGAGCCCGGTGTTTTCCAATGCATGCTGGCAATTTTGGATTCGGGGTCATAATGGTGTACCCAAGTCTCATCTCCTGTCACCATGGTCTCCAAAAACATTTTTGACTGACACTTTTTGAGCAACTGTTGACAGCAATTTACCCTCGTTTGCTTCTGTTCACGTGTCAACAGTCGCGGAACCCAGCGTGCACACACTTTTCTCATGTTCAGTCTGTTTTGTAAAATTCTATAAACTGTTCTTTCATTTAGTTTTACTCTACTAGCTATCTCCCCAATTGTCATTTTTCGATCCTGGTCAATGATTTTTTTCACTCTTGTTGCATTTTCATCGTTGCACTCTGAGCCTGGTCTACCAGATCTTGGCAGATCAGCAACATTTGAACGGCGCACTTAAACTGTTGACACCAGTTTTTTACCGAAGTATATGAAGGACAAGAATCACGAAACACTGGTTCCATCTCCCTGTGTATTTCTGTAGGTGTTTTTCCCTGAAACATCAGAAATTCTATCACAGCTCTGGCCTCCTTCTTTTCCATTGTTTTGTCAAATCTTTGGAGCAGCAGATCCGGTCAATAGGGTACATTGCGCCATGCACCATAGCGGAAAAACCCATTGAAGAAACAAACGCGTACTTCACACATTCAGTGCAAATATGATGAACTTTAAATGTGCCGAGTTTCATCTTCCTCCTGTGACTCCTTCATGGTCAGGCCCAAGACTTATGTCAAGCCCCTTGTATTACAAGGCAGTAAGTGTTCTGGAATACCCAGGTTGAAAGAAATAGATTTAAACTGAAAAACACATGGAAAATGGAACTGGCGACAGACATAAAACGATTTAACAGATGGCATAGTACAGACAGTAACAAAATATTAGACAAACATAACGGTACGTTTTCAGGCACTCGTAAGAAATAAAGAAGTAGAACACTAGACAACAGAAAAACAACAGACGTGAGTGGCTTACCCAGGACTCGAACCCAGGACCTTCCGTGCGACAACCCCGCCTAGCTATGCAAGCGAATCACACTATCCTCCCTGCCATCTAGGCATCACCAAAAATGATGCTTCGATGACGGGTCATTAGTGCGAACCGCAAGACATAATACCGGAAATTTACCATGGGCAGTCCAGCCTATTAATGACGCAATCACTTCCGTTGTTATCCTATTATACAGCATAGGTCACACAAGACAAAGACCTTAATACTGTGTCTAGTAAATGATAGTAAACTAAGAACAGTAAATACAGGACAGATGGTAGGTTTTTGGTATTGTATAAACATTTGTAACACATAAGGAAGGGAAACCCGAGGCCTGTAAACAGTAAATAAATATTAGACAAACATAAAGGTACGTTTTCAGGCACTCGTAAGAAATAAAGAAGTAGAACACTACACAACATGGCCTGCCATGAGATTTTTGAAAATCTATTTACCTTACGAAAGCTGAACAGGAACTGATGGTGATAATTTCAGTGGCAAATTGTAAGGAAATATTTCATCGTCTGATATTACATTCCAAACGCCGCCTCGTTCCGAATGCCGATCCAATATCTACGTAGAGAAAGGGCGCCTCACTTTGGAGCATGACACTCTCGTCAGTTATTTCGTGAGTAGTCTGTATGTTCAGCTTATTATTAAAACTCAAATTCTTCATCTCTTATGCCTGCCAAGATATTGACAACCTGACACCCCTGGCACCCGGCAGTTTAAATGAAAACAAAATTACAACCCGTTGGTGGGTTACATAAATGTATGTCTGTTTTCGTGTATATATGTACATGTGCCTGTATGTAAGCATGTAAGTAGATCCGCACGTGTTTATATGTGGATTTTATATCATCATTACAAGTTCCTATTTTTGCTAGAAGCAAGGAACCACTCCAGCAGCTGCACCAAAGCATTCACGTGTTCTTGCAGCGCTTCTGTCTGTAACGCTTTCTTTTACAAGATGAGACTGATAGCCCCACACATAAACTCACAAAAGTTGCTCTTACGACATGCCTGAGAGCAGTAGTCTTATTATTTCTTTGTCTCATCAGTGACTCCAGGAACTACACGAGGTTATATGTGTACATATACATGTATAATTGTAATGATGCGTGTATGTGGTGACAGTACTGGAGTCTTAAAAGGAAAAAAAGAAGAGAGAAGTTGAATGAGTAATGTCAGCAAGTGCAGTAGAAAAAGGTTTAACCCAGTAAATACACGAGAAGCTTTAAAAACATGTTACTTTGTGAGTCTGAAGTTTTGTTAACAAATACGGTGTCTTCTCATGAGACACAAGAATGAGTATGAAAATGTGTTAACAATTAGTGTCTTCTCACGAGACACAAGAATGAGTATGAAAATGTGTTAACAATTAGTGTCTTCTCATGAGACACAAGAATGAGTATGAAAATGTGTTAACAATTAACAAAGAATTAGAAATGTCTTCAATTAGTGTCTTCTCACGAGACACAAGAATGAGTATGAAAATGTGTTAACAATTAGTGTCTTCTCATGAGACACAAGAATGAGTATGAAAATGTGTTAACAATTAGTGTCTTCTCACGAGACACAAGAATGAGTATGAAAATGTGTTAACAATTAGTGTCTTCTCATGAGACACAAGAATGAGTATGAAAATGTGTTAACAATTAGTGTCTTCTCATGAGACACAAGAATGAACCTGAGAAAGTAAAAGCGATCTTATTGTGTGGCTATGAAAAATGAAGACAAACAAAAACGACAACCAGTTACATATTTTCATAAATGGATGGTTGCACATATTAGTATTGAAAAGGTACGACTAATCACAAGTGTCGGACTGATGTAAGGAGCCACACAAACACCAGAGGACGAGAAGACGCTGGCCTTCACCAGCTGAGAAAACCAACCGAGAGCATTACATGGCAGTTCTTGGTCTGGGATCCCCCCCACCCCCCCCCCCCCCCCCCAAATAAATGGAAACTCAAAGAACAGGCGGAAAGGGAAATTGAGATACATTTGATACGGATAACTGAATAATGTCGCTTCCGTGGAGTGAAAATCCTTTGAATAAAATATACTTCTTACTTACTTAGTCGTTCCCCTTATACCGTGAGGTGTAGAGGTTTGGAAGAGAGAGCGCCTATCGGCTGTCTTCCTCCTGGCCTGGTTCCATTCTAGTCCTCGGTCCTTCAAAGATTGTCTAATGTTGTCCTCCCAGCGGACTCTGGCGGTCTGGATCCCTGGCTTTTTGTTTCCCATGCTTGTCGTGGTAGCCGATCTTCTCCCATTCTGCAGACATGGCCAAACCATCTTAGTTGGGACTGTTCTATTTGGGTCTGCATGGGGTGGGATTATAGGCCTTGATGTATCGTCTGGTTGCGGACCATGTCTCTTCTTGTTACTTCAACCACCTTCCTCAGATACCTCATTTCTGAGGTTTGGATCTGGCTTTTGTGGGTTGTAGTCATTGCCCATGACTCGCATCCATATGTCAAGACTGGGACATAGGTGGAGCGGTATACAGCCATCTTCGTTTTCTTACCAACCTCTCTCTTGCTGAGGAATCCTCGATTTATGGCCTGAAAAAGTCATAAAATATACTTCGATAATTTTAGATACTTAATTTTAAAGCAAACAAGAAAATTGGCCTCTGGTAGAGCTGTGTTTGAAATAAAAGACCCGCTGACCTAGTTGTTTCAAGAAACACATTGATTTAACCGGTACATCGCCATTCACCATCCGAAGCTCACCACTTCAAATACAAAACACAATCCATATTTGCAGTTCATAATTTGCCATACTTTAAAACCCTTACTTCAAAGGGGCTATTCCTACCTTATCTTACGTTGTTTAAACAATGTTTAAATATAATAACTTAAAGTTACTATATTTAATATTTAGTCGCCTGAGTCAGTGCCGGTCAAAACTTGATAGGTTAAAATGTACGAAGAAAAGGGTGAGCATTGCAAATGTTCTCTGTCTACGATGAGTAAAACATAGAACTTTTAGGCGTCAAAGATTTGAAACCCGACTAATATATAAAGCTCAGGTTAAGTTAAATAAAAGGAGTTAAAAAGTATTCAAAGAAATCAGCACGTATATAAAAGAATGCGCATGACAAAGTTAAGTAGTTTTTTATATTTGGTTACCCTAATTTGAGTTGCGTTCACTTTTATCTTGATGTATTCAAGGAAGGAACAAATCAATAGATTAAGTTTTGTGAATCTTGCAACCAACTCCAAATTTTTTTTTTTTTTTTTTTTTTTCAAACGTTCTCAGTCTCCCTGTAACTGTGTACTTCATACCATTTTGTTTTCGGTCATCAAATAATGTCACTTCTTTGTGAAATCAGCAGTAGCTAGTGCCAGACTTACTTGAGTGTAATTTCTTAAATCAGTCAAAGAATTCCTGGCGCCTTATAGATGTTTATAAATATGACAATCCCCGCCCCCACGTCGTTCGTACCCAGACGTCTACAGTCAATCACTCAGTTTCTAGTGCCAGATAAAAGTCTGGTGTGTCTGTTTACGTCATTTTTTAACAATCTATGAATTTAAAATGTTCATGTTTTTATGCACAACTGGCTCCTACCAATGTCAGATTTTTAAAACTCCCATATCCTAGATAAATGATTATAACTACATCTTAATCCCAAGATTAATCCGATGAAAAGTTCATAAAATATCACAAAAGATGTCTACAAAGTTTGTAAATGTTTTCAGCTTCTTTGTTCTTCAAATTTTTAAAAATTTATCTATTGACTTTTTTCAAGATTTCTCGGCCTCCTGTCCTGTACCTTCCACTCTAGGTTTATCCCTGTCTTTTCTGCCCCCAGTTTTCTTCTCTATGTAGTGTTCGGTCTCCATCTGCTTCTCTTAAACTAGAGTTTCCAGAACATGGGCAGCCTTTTTTTGCTGTCAACAGGTTTTCTCAAATGTGTCCTATCATCGGCAGCGTCTACTTCTCATCTTTCACTTCCCCCTGTCCGGTTCTTGTCATCAGTTCCATGCAGGACATCTTGTCATCAGTTCCATGCAGGACTCTTGTCATCAGTTCCATGCAGGACATCTTGTCATCAGTTCCATGCAGGATATCTTGTCATCAGTTCCATGCAGGATATCTTGTCATCAGTTCCATGCAGGAGATCTTGTCATCAGTTCCATGCAGGATATCTTGTCATCAGTTCCATGCAGGATATCTTGTCATCAGTTCCATGCAGGATATCTTGTCATCAGTTCCATGCAGGATATCTTGTCATCAGTTCCATGCATGATATCTTGTCATCAGTTCCATGCATGATATCTTGTCATCAGTTCCATGCAGGATATCTTGTCATCAGTTCCATGCATGATATCTTGTCATCTGTTCCATGCATGATATCTTGTCATCAGTTCCATGCAGGGTATCTTGTCATCAGTTCCATGCATGATATCTTGTCATCAGTTCCATGCAGGATATCTTGTCATCAGTTCCATGCAGGATATCTTGTCATACCATTTTAATCCCATTCTACGCAAGCACCCATTAATGAAAGTATGTAACATTTTGGTTGTTGTTTTGTTATTTTCCATGTTTCAGAGCCATGCAATAGGATTGACTTTGATATTTTAATTGAAGATACTAATTTTTGTGCTGGACAATTTTTTTTTATTATTTCTACATATTTCCCAATGCAACTACAGCTCCTCTTGCATTTTGTATTCTTATTTTGATATCATTGTCTTTCCCTCCAACTTTGTCTACTGTCACGGGTTGTCTCCCATGCTCTGCAATGATGGTCCAAAAATGGCCAAAATTTAGAGTATACAATGAGGGTCTTTAAAGGCATCTACTTCCGCTCAAGATTACTCTTGGCAGAGTTGTAAATACAAGGATGGTGGTTCTATTTTGGGGAGTCTTCATAGGATATTTCAGAAATCAAGTTCAACACTGAATTTTTTCCAGGCTCTTGTGAACTTTGCATCTGCCCGTCTTACAGGTAGTCCAGAATTACTTTACTGATAATCCCAATATTATTTTGTTTATAGGTTCTGAGGAATTTGTGGTTTCCAGTATTATAGTTTTCTTCCTGGTTAATTTCAGTAGATCATCAATACTTGGTCCACTCCACGTTAATGAAATCCTATATTTCTTCGGGTCCTGGCTAGTCTGAAAGTGTCGTCTTGACTCAAGGAACACCGTACTGGAGTAGGAAAATATGCTACATTATATGGGGCTTTGCGCCCGCGCTCTCTAAGCTTTCAACGCGAGGAGGGTCTCCAATCAAACGCAGCCTATTTTCAGCTATCTTGACAAGACCAAGCAAATCCACTCGTTTGACTTTAGTGTATATCTTCTTTCCCCTTGTCTCACGAAATTCCGCAGACACAGGTAATTTCAAACGCTTCCCATGAAAAGTATGGGTACTTCCACTTTTAGATGACTCGTGTCTGTACTCCACAACAAACCTTCCATTTAATTTGTTATTATGAATGTTGACAAACACGAGTGTCCATCCTCTGGTGGGTTATGTAACTCTCCTGCCAGCAATTCGTGTTTATTTTCCGATTGTCAGTACCAGCAGTATGGGCACCTGTTTGGCACGTAAGAGCAATACACCTGGTTTGTTTACAAGGTAGGGCGGTGTTTATCTTTCTGCTCCCAGTGAGGTTTGTTTACATTCTCTCTACCCAGGAAAGATCATGCAAAATAACAACATGAAACCTGAGTCGTGAATTGAATATGAGAGAAAATACGGCCTAGGAAGAAATAAAAAGAAGGTACAAATGTGAGAGAAGAAAACAGGTAAAACACGATCAAATGATAGCACGGCCATTCTGTGACATCTATATTGCTGACAAGATATGTGTATGCTAATACATCTTGTGCGGGTGTTTCTTCAAGTGCAAACGTGTCGTTTATTCTCATTAACGGTCTTTTCCCTGTGTATTTTCACACCCCGTTTGCTGTGACCTCTCATCACGTATTTTCATTTTGTCTTGCATCTGATTACGGTTTTGGACAGAACAGCCTGATCGTCGGCAAATTCTAGATTGTCAAGCTGTTTAGTTAAAGTCCACTGAATTCCATTACTGTTTTTGTTATCGGAAATTAAACAGTTTGTCTGGATCTAAATCCGCGTAAAGAAAAATCGCGGAAATCAATACTTGCCGTTCCTGTAGTGGAATTACGTCACGCGTATTTGTCCTACACGCTGATTGAAACGTCACTCCGTATTTTTACACTTTTATGCCCTCATTTAGATCTATTGGATATATGAAACAAATGTCATAATAATGAACAATAACTAGATAATAAGTTTTTGTCTTTTTATTTCCAGAATCAAAACAAAATAAAATAAAGTCTAAAATTCTATTAAAAAAACTGATGTTAGAAGAGAGAGAGCAAAAACTGCTGTCCACTGTGAGGACATTTGTTGAACAGGCTGGATTTTACGTTGAACTGTAATAATAATTTGATATAATATGTATTTACGTAAAATAACAGTTAATTTTCTACAGGGTGATTCAAAAGTCTCCTTACATATGGGATGCTTCTTTTTTCTGTTTTTCGGTACGGATCTAAAATGCATTTGTCCAAAAAAGAGAGTATAGAAATCATTCACATGTTATGTGAATAAAGTAGCAGTTCGTTTAAAAAAAACCTGACCATTTTCACTATTTATGGAGACTTTTTAATCACTCTGTATATGTTAACTCTTCATATAAATTAGTTGGATAGACCTGAAAAGATAAACATTTTAAAGCAGAGAGTGTCTCTGCTATCACCCTGTACATGTCCTTTTTTGCCAGATATGATCTGGTCGTGATAGGGAGCAACAATTGTCGTCTCCATTATGTATTATGTCTACTAGTGTAGACGATCATGTCTTTCCGCACATTTCTGTGTTTAACGGGAACAACGATAAAAACCATATATATAAATTGACCGTCTTGCCCGATAGCAATTTTTACAGACATTGAATTCTAACGAAGAACTGAACTCACCAGACTCAACAAGCACTTAAACAAAATAAACCTCACACAAGAGCCTAATTGCCGTAACTGTACCCATCCATATGGGACAGTTTAACATGTGCTGTTCACTTGACTAGGACATTCCACAGAAAAACAAAAGCTATTGCCGGGCTCCCCAACAATCATAAACACTCTATACAGTACCACTCAACAGCTACAGAACACATGCAAATTGTTCAGCTTGGCATTGACTGCTAAAGAACGACGAGCTCAGCAGCCATAGTTAAACAACAACAACAACAACAGATACTGAATATTTTAGAGAATACGAGGTCTTTGTCTTAATTTAGCTAAACCTGCACTTATTTGTAACAGGGACGGTTCTGTTGTGTGGTTGTGAGGCATGGCGAGCAACAGAAAAATCAACCTAAAGGCTTCAGACTGTCATAGATGGTTGGTTTAATGGAAGAGAGAAATTGGGGTGTCGCGACGCAGGCGGAAACTGTTGACGCGAGCCAGATGGGAGCCAGTGGAGCAGAGATTAGAAGAGGACGCTGGCGATGGAGTGGACACTTGCTGAAGAAACCAGTTGATATACTCTATTACCAGACAGTCTTTGTTCTATAGTTCCAGGGATAATAGAAGCACAAGATGCAGACCGAAGAAGACGATGGAAAAGAAAGCTGGAGACAGAAATATCAATAATGAGGAACACATGGAAACATTGAGGTGAAGGCATGTAACTGGAGGACTTGGCGTGTAACTGGAGGACTTGGCATGTAACTGGAGGACTTGGCGTGTAACTGGAGGACTTGGCGTGTAACTGGAGAACTTGGCGTGTAACTGGAGGACTTGGCGTGTAACTGGAGGACTTGGCGTGTAACTGGAGGACTTGGCATGTAACTGGAGGACTTGGCGTGTAACTGGAGGACTTGGCTTGTAACTGGAGGACTTGGCATGTAACTGGAGGACTTGGCTTGTAACTGGAGGACTTGGCTTGTAACTGGAGGACTTGGCATGTAACAGGAGGACTTGGCATGTAACTGGAGGACTTGGCATGTAACTGGAGGACTTGGCTTGTAACTGGAGGACTTGGCTTGTAACTGGAGGACTTGGCATGTAACAGGAGGACTTGGCATGTAACTGGAGGACTTGGCATGTAACTGGAGGACTTGGCTTGTAACTGGAGGACTTGGCATGTAACTGGAGGAGTTGGCATGTAACTGGAGGACTTGGCATGTAACTGGAGGACTTGGCATGTAACAGGTGGACTTGGCATGTAACTGGAGGACTTGGCATGTAACAGGAGGACTTGGCATGTAACAGGAGGACTTGGCATGTAACAGGAGGACTCGGCATGTAACTGGAGGACTTGGCATGTAACTGGAGGACTTGGCTTGTAACTGGAGGACTTGGCATGTAACAGGAGGACTCGGCATGTAACTGGAGGACTTGGCATGTGTTTGTTGAAAGGCTATGCTTCTTGGGAAGCTAAAGAATATTGGATGATTGATATTCATGTACTCTAAATTGCCGACGTCTAGAGAATCTAAATATTGTCAATTTGCCTTAAAGTCCGTTGTTTAGAAGAATATATTTCCTCCTTGCTCATGTTATATTTTAAAGATCTTTTTTTTACAACATCCTTGAAAATCCTATACAAATCTTGAACTACCAATGAGTGTAACTGTGGCACCGATACAATTACTGCTGAGCATCTGTTTCAAAGATGCCCAACATATGAGGAATAGAGAAAACGCATAAGGCATTACCAGTACCATTCCTGGAAAAACTATACGGAGATACCAATAAACTCGAGCTGACCACCGTATTCTTTGAACGTATTCAATTTGACGTCTAAACGTGTACGAAGAAGATGAAGACAGACATCTTTTTTTTGTCTTTATCTTACGTCCTTTCAAAGAAATGTCCGTAACAGTTTGTTTAAAGATGTATTACCTGTAAAGATGTATTACCTGTAAAGATGTATTACCTGTAAACAAGTCTATCGCGGCAAGGGTGCCAGCTTCCAATCAAGGTACCGACACGCTCCAGTCTACCCAGCCGTAAATGGGTATCCGACTCTGCTCTGTGAGTTAAGGAAGGAAAAGGCAGCGAGGAAGGGAACTGGTTATTCCACCTCTCGATGCTGGGACCTAGTATGGTGAACTCTCTAACACTTCACTTTCCTACGTAAGTATCTGCTATGGGACTACTATTTTTATTTTTGTAACCTGTCATCAGTTTGAAAACATCTCTAGTTTTGTATGTTAGTGTTACACATGTTATTGCTCATAACAAATAACAAGTAATCAATGAATTTCATTAATACACCTTTTTTTAATTTAATAAAATTTTGCCTCGTTTTGGCGAGGCGCGTCCCGTTCAACGTAGCCGGTTATATTAGGGCGCATGTCCAAATATGAAAGACCTTTAGGCCTGGAGAATTGTTACCGAATGATGAATACACCTTTCTGATGCGTACTGGTTCATTCTTTGAGTGCTGCAATTTTTGAGTTAAACATACCAACACCACTCCGGAGACTGGACATTTAGAGGGTAGAGAACCAGAACAATTATTGGTGAATGTATAGATTAGAACATAAAGTGCTGCTTCTTCATGAAGTACCATGCCAGGTGGAGCAGGCGATCATGTCCCTCCACAACTGCCTGTCACAGTACTGTTTATCGTTTCCGTTGTTGACTTGTTCCATACCACGATGTCAAACTGCCGAGTGTCTTCTGTGTTTGTTGTCTTCAATCTCTTTTTTTTTTTTCCTTCAATTTTTGTTCCAATTTGTACTTGATATACAGGTAATAAAAAAGGACATGAGTACATCAAGTAACATTATAGTTTCTATATTCCGTTAATATTCTCATTTTTAAAAAGTGGTGGAATGACTGACTAAAAATACATGCTGGATGGAGAATGTTAATATTAGAAAGTTAACTTTGAGCAGGGCTAGTATAGAGACAGAGAGAAGGTAACACATGAGAGACAGATATGCTAATTGGAATAATAGGCACATAGAGTAAACATTGTTCAACAACTAAGGCGGTAACCAACAAGTCGTAGACATTCATAAATGGGTACTTAAGCTGAATAAAATATTAAATAAATTTGTATCTGATATGGGAGACCACTTCTGATGAACATACTGCCTCCTGTTGTAATGCTATGTATTGCGCAAAGGGGGTCGGCAACCTGTCGGTAGCTCTGCCGGTAGATCACAGTGGGGCTTTGAAAGATCTTTAGGGGAAAAATGGAAGAGTTTTTAAGCTAAGGAAATGAATTAGTTCTCTCCTGCCGGCATTTAAAGGGCAGTATCTTCAGAATGTTCATGAATGTTTCTGAAACACAGCCAGCTGCAGTATTGGGCTATGTGCTCCACGTGGAGCCACAAGGAAAATCAATAAATGAATGAATGAATAATGGAAATAATATAGAAAATATGAATCTGCTGACAGACTCTCAGATATTGCCAACACAAATTTGTTTCATTACGACTGGAAACAGAAACGGCTCTTCCGTATTTTTATACATTACTATATTACTTCTGTAAGTCTCGCGGTGCCAGACAAGTAGTCGCCACTAGTCCTACTGCGGTTCCGGGAAACACTTAGGTCACTCCTTCAGATCTCGGAGTTGCCCTTGATCTCAAAACAAGAAATAAGGGGCGATACGTCTTAACTACGAGTTCGCTTTTAAGCAGTTAAGGGTAAAAGGATCCCGTTACACGCCCATTGAGGCATATTGGGAATATCGTGTTAGGCAGTGGCGTATTCTCTATGTGTGCTGTGCGTGCTGCGCACACCTATGCCCGAAGGAAAATAAAAATTTAATTTATTATTCTATAAAATATTTCTCTTCTAATGTTCTGCTTTCGGACCGCACGCATCAGGATAACGGATTTTCCCGCATAGAATCTACGAGAATATCTTGTTTCAGTTTCCCAGACGCGTTTTATAGTGCAGTTTTTATTGGTTGGTAGCAATCGCCATAAGTTACTCGGGTAATTCCGTCACAATGCGTGCTGTACCTTTCGGTTTCACGTTTGAAGACTGGTTTGTGTGGATCGGGGTCATGGCCAGATACGTCAATACAATACGAACATGCGTGCGGTCGTCTTGCAGCTCTCGAGTTGTAAAAATCGGCTGTGTCCAAGTCCAGTGTTTTTTGTGATTAATTTTTGTTAGTTGCCGAGAGTGCAGATTATTACAGTGACAGCGAGTTTCAAGTTGTAAGTTAATTAGTATTTCGGAGATAATTGACATATACCCCTAATAACTATCGTTGCGTAACTGAATATAGTTGGTTTTTAAATTAAGAGGGGAAGGAGTTAAATAGTAGGCGTACATATTCATTTTAAGTAGCAGCACGCCTAGCTCGCATTACCAGGATACGCCACTGGTGTTAGACCCATATTTTCTTGACCATCGGCACACTAGGAGTGATGTGGTCAGCATCACGCCGGCCGCCTTAACCTTCCCAGAGTTGCTCTGATACCCAAACTAAGCAATTAAGGGTACGTAATTGTTAGAAGTAGAAGTCAGTTGAAAGGATAGTTAAATGCCAAAGATAAAAAGGGCGAAAAAGAATCGGTAGTTTTACAAAAAAAAAAGAGAAAAGGGAAAGAAGAAAACGAGGAAGAAGTAACTACAGAGGAAGAAGACGAGGTAGAAGAAATGGAAGAAGAAGAAAAATAACCAAAGAAATATCAGCGGAACATGAGGTGAGAAATAGACACTCGCGTAAAGGTCGTACCACAGCAGATACTGTCTTAGGGGGGTGAAGTGTTAGAGATTTCACTATACTAGGTTCAGCATTGAGAGATGGGGGTGACTAGTTCTCTTCCTGGCTGCCTTTTCCTTCCCTAACTCAAGAGCGAAGTCAAGTACCCATTTACAGCTGGGTAGATTGGAGCTTGTTGATACTGTGAATCGACCCCAGTACCTTTTGCCGCGAGTGACCAGCGCTCTAGCCACGCTGCCTATCGGACATAGCGCACACACACTAAGTCTACAGATAGTATTACAAGGAAGTTTTTGTTCCGGCATTCCAAGGATACGAGAGGTAAAGGTAGCCCGAAAAACACATGGAGAAGAGAACTGGAGATGGGATGAAAGAGACGAGGAAGAGATGGACAGAACGTGAGCGGATGGCACGTGACAGGAGGACTTGGCATGTGTTTGTTGAAGGACTATGCTCCTTGTGGAAATAAAAGGTTTTGATTGGCTGGCAGACTGTACAACAATTTGACAATTCATCGGCTGCAATAAGTCAGGCTTTGTCAGCTGGAAGCCACGTAAAACTTATCCAGCTCCTTAAAAACGTTTTGGAGTGGGCTAAACTAAAACTTGACATTTAAAAATAGTTTGTTGTTGTGCGGAAAGACCTTGAGCGGATGGCACGTGACACGAGGACTTGGCGTGAGTTTGTTAGGCCAATGATCCTTGTGGAGCTGAAGGGTGATAATGATGATGATGATTACGATGATGATTACGATGATGATGATGATGAAAAAAGGAGACAAAGATTCCTCTTCTTCTAGTCCTATAGCAGAAACAGCGGTAGAAGAGTGAAGTTTTAGCGACTTTACTATACTAGGTCCAGCATTGAGAAGTAAGATGACCATTTCTCTTCCTTGCTGCCTTTGCCTTTCCATAACAAGAGCAAAGTCAGGTACCCATTTACAGCTGGGTAGACTGGAGAGTGTCGACACCATAAATCGAACCCGGCACCTATGCCGAGAGTGACCAGCGCTTTAACCACTCAGACAAAGATTAGGAGACATAAAAATAAGAAAAATGGAGACAAAGATTCCTCTTCTTCACTGGGGAGAGAGTAGAAAAAAAAAAATAATCATATTGAAAAAACAGAACGAGTCAAAAACAGTAAAGGAGTGTTTATAAAGTGCAACAAGAGAAAAATATAGTCAATGAAAAGGTGGAAATAAAGTGCAAGGTAGGAGATAAGAAGAAGTAGCACCGGGACACATCAATGCTGGCTTTTTTTCATTGGCAGGTAACAAGCCATGCGTAGAATAGAAGAACTGAAATGGTATGACATAGTCACAAATGTGGAATTGATGACAATTGTTATTGTTAATCAGAATCGACGTCATTGCACTCCGGGCAAACCCATAGGTGCTCAGTCTCCCGCAGCAAATGTCGAAGGGTATGATAACAAGAACCAGACAAGTGCCAGTGGAACAAGAGCCGAGAAGAAGACGCTGGCGATAGATAGGACACACATTGAGGAAACCTGTTGATAGCATTACAAGGCAGGCCTTGTTCTGGAATCCACAGGGAAAGAGAGGCAGAGGTAGACCAAAAAACACATGGAGAAGAGAACTGGAAACAGAGGTGAAAATGATGAGGAAAACATGGAAAGAACTTGAGCGGATGGCACAGGACAGGAAGACTTGGCAAGTGTTTGTCGAACGTCAAATAACCGAACTCAATTATCCGAACATCAATTATCAGAACGTCAATTATCCGAACCCTCAATTATCCGAACCACCAGCGTCGCAAACAAACAAACAAAAACAAAAAAAACAAAAATTACGGTATCTACTTTTAGTGCACTAATTGTAACGCTGAAGTATTACTCCTGTCGCTTAATGTACTCTTCTCCGATTATTTATTTGAAGAAATGTGCAGTATTGTATTGAGATATCTTCATTTGTCGTTACAGGAGTCAAAAATCAAATTTTTACTTTAGCAACTGTGTAATTTTTGGTTGAAACCATGCAAAACAATTACCGGTAGTTAATTTCAAAATTAATAAATTGTTTCTGCATATCGCTTTGTTTATTATTTACAAGACATCTCGTAAATCAACTACATTTTTTATATTACTTCATGTTTCAAAACACAAGAGTAATAACCTTGAGTACAATAATTTAACTGTAGGCCCAATTACACTTTGTTTCGTATCAACTGGGTATTCTCATATGTGTTTGATTATCCGAACTATTTGATTAACCGAAACAACCTTGGTCTCAATTAGTTCGGATAATCGAGGCTCTACTGTAATTAAACTTGGTTGAATTTTAAATGCTGAAATCGGTTTTGTAACCCAGATTCATTCATGGCCTTTCAGTTCCTCAAGAAACAAAGGATTCCAATATACGCATGCCTAATTTCCCCCCCCCCCTCCCCGCCCCAGGCCATTAGCTACATGTCTGTCTTTGTCTTTCTCATTCTTTTATTTCTGCCTCCAGTTCTTTTCTCTATGTGTTTGTTTAGTCTACTCCCACCCCTTATCCTGGAAATTCCGGATTAAGGACGGCCTTGTAATACTATCAACAGGTTTCCTCAATGTATGTCCTATCTATCGCCAGCGTCTCTTGTTCTCATCTCTTGTTCCACTGGTACTTGTCATATTCTTGTCATCAATCCCACATTGAAACCAGGTTGGATTAGAAATTATATTAACATGAACGGATAAACACTTTCTTTATTTACACGTTTTGCATTAAACATAATGTTATTTGCCTGTACAAATCTCATCAAAGTAAATTTAAGAATTATAAAATACTTTTCTGTTTTCGTCGAAACAGACAAGTGCCAGTGAAACAATACTTAAGATGAAGACGCTGGAGATAGATAAGATACACCTTTCAGGAAACCTGTTGACAGCATTACAAGGCAGTCCTTGTTCTGGAAACCCCATGGTAAGAAAGGTAGAGGGAGACCAAGGAAAACATGAAGAAAAGAACTGGAGAAAGACATGAAGGGGATGAAGAATGTATGGAAAGACTTTGAGCGGATGGCACGGGACAGGAAAACAAGGCATAATTTTGTCGAAGGCCTATGATCCTTTGGGAGCTGAAGGATAATGAATGAATAATGGATATCACTTCTTGGTTTAATGCAGGGTTTCTTTAACTGAGGTTCCGTGGTGTGACAAAGATTATGTAAATAGATTACATATACCCACACGTTTTTGCTTCCACCTTGCTTCCTTATTAGTTATGCACGTTGTGTTAATACAGAACCTTCGTACTTTTATATCTGTCAAACTCATAATTGTAGCCACGCCTATTTTTTCTTTTCTCTATGTCTATCAGGCACTAGTAATGTTTACAACAGACTATGATGCACGTAGTGAGAACAGGGGGAGATAAGCTTATGAAGAAAATCAAGGGCGATTATTCAAAAGTCGTACTTTTGTTAGTTACATTGGTCAGGGGGAGATAATTACAGTTTACCCCCCCCCCCCCCCCGCCCATATTCGTTTGTTCGGAATGTAATTAAGCTGTGGACGAGACGTGATCAAAGAAACGATTTGCTCGTGGGACCACGTCTAGCGTGCGGCGAAAGTGGCAAATTTAGCTTTCATTCAGAATCTGACCAAGAAGTTCCCCAAAGGTGTTATATCTCGCACTCGTTGGCGATTTTCTCTCTAATTCATATATTTATCTCAGCTTTTAAACTCAGTTTATCTAGTACCCACAAATTTTCAGACGTCTAGCTTCGATATTCTAGATCCATTATAACAGTGGAATTTCTTTGTTTTTTTTCGATTGGAGATAGTCATTTTGTGTTGCGGTAAATATTTATAATAGCCTCTTGAGTGATTTAATTGTTAAGTCCGGCATTATATTTCACTAAGATTTTTCTGTGAGTGATTTAATTTTTAAAGTCCGTCATGATATTTCACTAGAATTTTTGTGCTAATTGACTAGCGAATTAAAACAATATAGAGCTAACTTTTTAATTTAATTACTTGCTATTAACGAGTAAGAGATATTTTGGTCAACTAGTAAATGCATTATTCATTATGAGTACTGAAAAAAATAAATATTTATTTCTAATTCATTATGAGCAATTTTATAAATGACTAGCGCTTATTTCACGGGGTTTTTGTTAAACGATAAATAAGATATACTCTTGTGTTTTTCTAATTTAAATTTAATAGCCGAATGGATATTAAATTATATCTCTACGCCGGTTATTTTTAGGATAGAATACTGATTGTGGTTAAATGTTGCATTTTTCTTCCTATAATTCTAGTACGGGTCACAACCCAAAATCTACCAGCGGCCTGCACCTTAATCTGAGAAAAGGGTCTAAGTCTAGTCCAACAAATACAAGAAGAAACATTCTTATGTAAAATATATCGGATCTCCAAGGTTGACCGGGTTGGCCTCTTGTTTCACTTAGAGAGAGAGAGAGAGCGGACAAATATATGATACTAAGAATAACAATAACTGGACATTTAGCGACCCAGATTTCTTTTCTAATTTTATGTACATTCAGCCCGCTGTGGCGAAGTTATAAAATTTAACATTTCCAACTACCGATCACTGTGTTGTAGCGAGGATTTACCCAGAAAAGGTTTATCTACCTGACATTCTATTTAACTATCGAATATTTTCAAGTACTGTACACTGTGACATTTGATCTCGAAGTTGTGTTTCATACCTAGACTAATTGCTGTGACATGAACAGAGCCAATAATAATAAGTAACAAAGTAAGCGTTCACCAAATAATAGGATTAGTCAGTCATTTGAGGAACTGGGGCTTACTTTGCCAAAAGAACCGACACTGAATCTGTTACCTGGAGCATGGAGATATGTTCAAGCTGTTGTCAACACTTATTTGGTAAGCGAGAATGAAAATGTGATCACATGTTTGTCAGAGCGAGAGAAAGAAGGGATGAATAATTCTTATATTGTATAACTAATATACTCACTTTGTTTGGTTTTTTCTTCTTATGTTTGCTAATACTGTTCATTTCAGAATAGATAAACTAGAAACTCTGTTCTTTACAGTATAGAAAAATTCTATACCATAGTGCTAATCTTTTGACCTTTTGGGGGTTAATTAACTTCTTCTTGTGGGAACTTGTCTCAACAGAAGGGGATTGCACTTATATGTGTATTTATTTATTAATTCTGTAACCTATAATTTATATATTCTGATATTTTTTTATAATAAAAGTTATGAAGTTTCTTTATGATAAATAAACATTAACATAAAACTTATTACCTGTGTCGGTCAGCTCGTCCCAATATCCCTACACCATTAATATAGTTTCACGTTTGTGCGTCTAATTGTCGTCACGTATCTAAGTGTGTGTATGTGAGTGGTTATAGTGTATATGTTCATATATTTAGAGAGGTATACTGTCTGATCAACAAATTTCAGTCGTAAATGATAGGCTGGACGAGTATCTTCTCAATCCAGGGACAGATTCTACCTTTCACCATTTCACTAGTGAAATCTATTTCTTTACCTTACCTCTCACTGAGTACCACCTTTTTCAGTTATATTCAGGCGGGACCTATCTATCTTAAATACCTATCTAAAATCTACGACACGTGGGGAGGTCGCTAAGGGTTCCGCGAGAGATAGTGATTGCAAAAAAAAATAAGCATCGTTTTGTTTAACTTTGCGCGCCGGGCGATGGTTAATGCTCGCAGTGGTGGACAATAACCGAAAAGCCCAGTATTGCAATGCGCAATAGGACCGTGTTCACTCTTGCACATACCATATTTCATTAGCATCTTATAGAGTAGAAATTTGTGATAAACTTTTAACCCTACTTATATACGGTTTTAAAAAATCAAGTTAGAAATAATTAAAAAAAATTAAAAACTGAAGTTTCTTCTGCCTACACTACTGACTTGCATTAGAGCTGATATCGTTTGTGAGGAGGTGAACCACACAAAAAGTTTAGGCTAGTAGGTTGACCAAAATAAACAATTCCACATAAAAATATCACTCTTTACTCAAAAGAGCATTGCCAATTTTTATTGGATTATTATATTTACGACTTTTCTGATCTCGCTAACGTACCATGAGCTATAGATATAATAATTTTTGTGCAGGAGTTCCCTTAGACCTAAAAATTATTTCAAGAGTTCCTCCAGGATTTAAAAAAAAGTTGAAAAAAAAGCTGGTTTAATGGGACGAGTTGTTCGTCTGCTAATATCTTTCATATAATTTGAAAGCTTGTCTTATAGTTTCTGTAACATGACACGCGATTGGTTGCAACATTTGAATTTTTGTGGGAAATAGTGCACCAGTTATTGCTATAACGAAGGCAATCATTCGTACGTAATCTGCTGTCGTGAAGTGTGGGTTAATCTGACCTGTCTTTTTCAATTTTATTTCCGCTCTTCTCTTTGGGGGATTCAATTGCAAGGCTCGCTTATATGAGTGAGCAGTCAGTAAAGTAAATGAACATGGGTAGATGAGTCTGATTAGGAAAACGGACATAGCAAGGGCCTACGTTACGACAACAAAGATCTCGTCATGGGCAAGACATTATAAAACAGTAGAGAGAAGAAAGTGAGAACTAAATTAAATCATTCACAAAAAGTAAGTTATGGATCCATGCATATAAAAGCTGTCGTCACCCTACTATATAAAGGTAAAGGTTGTCCCATAGCAAAAACTGCCGTGTGAGAGTGAAGTGTTAAAGACTTCACCACGCTAGGTCCAGCTTTGTCACGAGATGGGATAACCAGTTTTTTTCTTCACTGTCTTTTGTCTTCTAACTCACGAACTTTCTAACTCTGGTATATACATGTATGAAATACCACGTGGCCGCAAGGAATACATATTCAGAAGAGTGAAACACAAGAAAAGATAACAAAAACAAAACAAAAAAGGAGCCGAATGGGAAAAGAGACATTGCGAAAAAAAAATATAATCATTCATTCATTACCCCTTTCGCATGAAACCACCACTACACCACTACCTACAGTTGGGACTCTTTGTAGAAGTTCTCACCAAAGCATTCATGTATTCTTGCAGTGATGGTTCGTGAAGCATTTTATTGTACATAATGAGGTTGTCAGCCTCATACCCAACCTCAGATTTGTCGCCTCCTACGACTTGCCTAAGGCAGCAGTAATTCTCGTCTTTCTTTGTTCTATAGAAATAGATTTCAACATTTGCAAATCGTCTGCAACATTTTAAGTGAAATACGGAAATTCTCCCATACAGTGAAATGCCCTTAATTCGAACCTGAAAGTGCGTTATCAAAGAATTCAAATAAACATGTATTCTTTGTGCTCTGCTATTTATTTTTGTTTGGCCAGTATTAAAAAAAAAACAACCAAAAAAAGCCACACAAACAAAAGGATGTGTGTAACGTAAAAAAGTTAAAGATAGTCTCATGCCAGATACTAACGTAGGGAAGTGGGGCGTTAAAGACTACACTAGACTAGGTCCAGCTTTAGAAGTGGGACGACCAGTTCCCTTCCTCGCTGTCTTTGCCTTCCCTAACTCAAGATCATAGTCATGTACCCATTTACAGCTGGAGAGACTGGAGCGTGACGCCACGGTGTTTCGAACCTTGTACCTTTGCAGCGAGAGGCCAGCGCTTGATTAACATTATTGTTAGCTTGTACTACTAGTTGCAAAGAAAATACTGAATACCTTGTGTTGTAATGTAGACTAGACCCTGGGCTAGAACCACTCAGTGTGGTATCTTTCCGTTATAAACTCGTTTGACACAGGTCATAATTTGTTTTAATAACTGTTATCGTTACACAAATTTTAATCAATGTAATCATACCGTAAGTATTTGCTTTTATAATGTTTACAGGATGGGATATTTGAAAGATTCATGATTGTATACTTGGGCACATTAACAACAACGGATGGAAGATGCATCTCAGAAGTGTAAAGCAAAATAGCTCAGGCACAAAAAAAAAACAAAAAAACAGCATTCTATAAAATAAAGAGTATTTTATGCATCGGTTCATTGACAATGGAAATAAGACTGAGAGTTCATCAGTGTTCTACAGAACCAATCCTGAAATACGGGAGTGAGTCATGGACAATTAATCAACAAGTAGGTAAGGCACTAGAGGAAACAGAGATGTAGTTTTACAGAAGAATGTTACAAATACCATGGACAGCCAAACAAGAGTAATGATGATGTCCTGATAGAGGCCAATGCGCAAAGGAAACTTATTTCACAAGTTAGAAAGAAGCAATTCACTTTTTTGGGGCATGTTATGAGAAGAGGAAAGCTGGAATATATCGTAACAACACTTAAAAGAATATATCGTAACAACAGGTAAGAGAATATATCGTAACAACAGGTAAGAGAATATATCGTAACAACAGGTAAGACTGAAGGAAAAATGAGATGGAGGAAGACAAAGGGAGCAAACACTGGACAGTTTGATATCGAGGGATATATGGAGGTCAACAACAGAATTGATAAATTGTACTAGAGACAAGAAGTTGGGGAGATACATGATCTCCTATACCACTAGGCATGGTACTTGATGAACATAGACTTTCAGCTTGACACACACACACACAAAAATTAAGTTGTATTTTTAAGTCTTCTCCCGGTTTTGTTTGTTTTGTCATTTTTTTTTTTCACTTAATAACGGGAAGAATTTCAGTTTGGCACAGTAACAGCAAGAAGGTTCTTTTAGTTTTGTTTTATAACTATCATTTTTTCTGTTAAAAATACTAAATAATTTTAGTTTAGCTCGGAAACTAAAAAAAAAAAAAAGAAGAAAGTTGTGTGTTTTTTAAAGTCATTTTTGTTATTTTTAGGGCATTGGTGAAGGGGAGATGGGGGGGGGGCGTTAATAGGTCATTTTATAGCAACGTTTAGGCCATTTCAATCCTAGCCACACACACTGTCACGGATTGTCTCCCCTGCTTGCCAGTAGTGGTCCAACAGTCGCCAAAACTCAAGAGTATCTAAATGGGTCGTCAAAGCTGTCTACTTTCGCACACGATTACTCTTGGCAGATATGTAGATAGAGAGGTAATGACGCTGCTACCTTAAGGGTGTGTTTACAAGATATTGTCAGAAGTCAAGAACAATGTTGCATTGGGTTGAACAATTGTTATCTTATATCTGATCCGTCGCCTTTGGTGAAGGATTAAGCACTGGTTTTTAGCCCATTCAAGCCCCCAGCTGAGTTAAGTCAGCGAATTTCCTCTTATAATGGTATAGCTCTGTTTAGAGGTAAATATGTGTCTAAACGTATATCTATATATTAGTCGTGCTCTTACGTTTGCTTTCATACATGTAATAACTGAATCAACTATGTTTGTTTAGTTTTAAAATAACTTGTAACAAACTTAATAGTGAATTAGTCTTTAACAGGTTAAAATAAATATGGACAAATTGGTGAAATTTTAGATGAAAGCGTCTTCATAGAGACTATAGGGGAGTGATACAAGTCTGTTTTGCTGATATCTTTTAATCAGGACTTAACTGATCTAGGTGAGTCCTGCAACCGTGGTTTTTCGTCACTTCATTTTTGGCGATGAGTGAATTTCTGCAGACACTTGTCCAATTTAGGTGGTCAGTGTTGATGCTCTTCTCTCACACTAGTGGCGTAGGAATTTCAGTACTTCAAACAGTCTGATAGCTTGTAACCATGAACTTTTTAGACAACATAGAAAAACAAATGCCTCTGCTAAGTACATTTGTGGCCTGCAAATTCACAGGCGCATCATCTCGCGGTCCATGCACCCCTGTTAATTGTGACGGTATTGCCTCCCCTGCGTTGCAGTACTGGTCCAACAGTGGCCAAAACTCAAGTGTATCTATTATATGCTTCAATGGAGTCTATCTTTACACAAGATTACTCTTGGCAGAAATATCGATAGAAGAGTAGTAAAGCGTCTATCACATGGGAGTCTTCATAAGATATTCAGATAAGCGAAAACAATACTGGCTGTCGCTAAGCACGTTAATTCTATAATCTGCCGACACTTTTATGAAGAATTTAGCAATGGTTTATTCTAGCTCATTAAGCCCCCACCGCTGAGTTAATCAGTGGAATTATAATTATATATATATATATATATATATATATATATATATATATATATATATATATATATATATATATATATATATATATATATATATATATATATATATATATATATATATATATATATATATCTTTAGAGTATGTGTTTAGTAACTTTGACTGAGACAAACATGTAGTACATTTAAAAGATTAAATCGAAGTTAAATTTGTAATATTACAAATAACAAAATTTAATAATCCCTTTAGGTTTTAACAGTTTGAAAATAATTTGAATAGTTATGAATCAAAAAAAGTTACTCATCACGTTGGTGAGGGTAGTGTGGGGTTATAAAAGGTTCAAGTGGCAGCATAAGGTTAAATTAGCTGCCAATGATGATTCTAATCCTCCTTCTGGGGGTATGTTTTTTGTACACTGCTGTCACTCATCTCTGGTCAAGGTTTATAGGGTGAAGCTCGTTTCCCAGGAAAGTCTAGGAGAGTCTTCAAAGATGGTCTGTCGTCTTAATGCGTAAACCGCTTGTCCCTTCTTGTGCCAGAAATGATCCTTTCTGCTGGTACCACCAATAACTGGTAATAGAAATAAAAACGAAACGCTCTTCTGAATATGGCGTTTTTTCCGACACAGTTATGTGCCCCCCTCCCCCCTACCCCCCTCTCTCTCTTCTATTCTACCATCCCATTTCAGAATTACCCTCGATGAGAATTAAATTTAATCCCTCGGGATAAACTTTCCTTTGCATTTAAACTGAATAGCTTTAGCTTTACATTTAAATGAAAAAGGTTAAACGTACAGATATAATATGTTTTACATTTACATCTCCCTGTTTGAAAAGTGTTCACAATATAATTTCATTTATGTTTCCTTTACATTTACACTTGTGGAAATGTTTGAAACTTCTATTAATTAAAATGAATATTTTCACAAAGACATTTACGTTGGTTTAAAGCGTGAAAACTCACATTAATTTTAAAGTGAATATGTTTATAGGGACATTTACACTGCTTTGAAAATGTAAGTCTTATGCTTAGAATGTTGTTACGTGTCTTTTATATGTTAATGTTAATACGTAGTGACAGGATGGTTCCTGTGGCCAAGTTTACTTTTAGGGTAGTAGACGTTTCAGACACCGAAACAGGCCAACATCAATCATGCTCATTTGAGACACAACGGACGAAGTGGACGGTGTACATTTTTATTAAGACTTCAACGCAGCTCCAAATTCAATACAGTTCAGGCCAATATACAATGACATATAATATGCAGTCGCCGATATAACTCTAGGCAGTCCGTTCATGTCTGGAACGCTGTCCTTTTCATTCTCAACATTTTAAATATATATTCACACTCGACACTGAGAAGCTATACTCCCTGTAAATGTAGATAACTAGATATACCTCACAGAAGATCTTGATGTTTTAGTGATGGAATAACATAGGGATATACACTGAAATTCAGGAGCTCAAACATATGCGTCCACTCGCCATGACACACAATGGTAGAAGACGCCAGCAGACGATCCCCTCACTTCTGCTTTTTTAGTTTCACGTCTGCCAAACAACCATATCATCATGACGTCACTTCCTGTATTAATAAGTGACTCCGTATAAAATAAACAAACAAGGTGCCCTGTTGAGCTACCTATTATACCGACACAATCGTTATGAATTTTAATCATAACAAATGTACATCATTTCTTTTCATCTTTCCCTCCCTGCTCCATAGGGAACCTGGAACTACTTTATGCTTTTAGTTCTCTATTTACGAAACTATCAATAAAGCAATCACCAGCCCTTGCAGTGGTAGTTCATGAATCATCATTCTAGATATTGCGGTTGCTAGCCACAAATGACTTTGACATCCAATAGCGAGTTTCACACATTAAACTTCACATTGTAATATATACATATATATGTTAGTTCACATGTTAGTAATAAAATATGAAATGTAAAGCCCAACTTACGCCAATTCTGGCTACAGACCTGTCGCACCGATGAATAAAAGAGACGAATCTTTCTCTTACACGTGTCTGGGATTTCTTTTAATTTTACAATAGATTGGCCCTTCTGACTCCGTGTTTCTTCAGTTTCCTAGTTCCGGTGTTCCTTATGTGGAGATTTTCCGGGTTTTGTAAGTCTTATCTGGTTCTCCAATAAAAGGTCCGGTTAACAAATGGGAATTATGAATCTAGTTCTTCGTTCTGGCTAAGGTAGGATGTTGTCTTGGCGAGCGTGCAATCACAGAGAAATAAAACTGTGAAATTGGTCTGCCGATATTGCCTCCAATGATGTTATGAATCTAATCAGAAAGATCCAATCATTTCAAACAGGTCGGGTGTGGCACTTTCCAAATATTTCCTACACGGAAAATTTTCCAAAAGGTCACGTCTCCCATATATGGTAATATGATGTCTTGCATACATTCTCACCAATACATTTGTAGACTCATATTGTCTAAAATGTAATAAATCCATGATTACTTTTTAACAAGTGACCGGAAGCGATTATATCACGCTTGTCTGCCCACAGGTGTCCCACAGACGGTAATGTTGGTGTAGCAAGGATGACCCGGAAGCGCATATGTCATAAGTTCCGCCTCGTGCACGGGTTATCATGTGTTTTGCCAGACAAACAAATCTGGTTCTATTCAACACGCCTTGTCGCTTGAAAAGATGGTCAGACCAATGTTGTGATAAAATACTGTCGCTGACCGTCTAATAACCTGGCGTAACTTAACACGTCTTCGTGAAGCGTGAATGCGACACAATAAGATAAGAATTACTACCGTAGTAAATACTGCCACAGGGGAGTGGCATGTTAGAGATTTCACCAAGCTATATCCAGCATAGAGCAAAAAAGTGAAAATACAAATGAAAAGGCATGATTTATGCCAAATAAAAGCGATGAGTGAGAAAAATGAAGAAAAAGAAAGGATACTGCCGGAGGGCTGAAGGTGTGAGAGATCACACAAAAGAGCAGGTTGAGACGTTTTGACACATTAATCTCTCAGAGTAATTAAATTATTGAGCATACACAGCGTAACTCAGGAATGATGAACAGAAATCACCAATATTCTTCTGGGTATTAACTGGGAAAATATGTGCTTGGACAGCGCGAATAATGATTTGTGTTTGAACTAACATTAACAAGTTACATATATCTTACACAATGATAGTTTACACTTCAGGCACATGTGATATAATCGTCACTCATTACTGCTCCAGTCGGAGTCTGGGGTCACCTCTGCTGTCGGTTTTCCGCACGACTAGCCAGAAATAATCATCAGCGCTTGCTGTAGTGGTTCATGAATAAACTATTTTCATATGTTGAGGTTGCCAGCATCATATATAACCACTTAAGCAAGAAACATGTAAAAAAATAACTGTTACACTTACCCCAACAAATTTGTGAATCTACAATCTCATCGCACCAGGTAAGAATGGACACGAGCAATTTAGGTTATACTTACTTACTTAGTCGTTCCTCTTCTACCATGAGGTGTAGAGGTTTGGAAGAGAGAGCGCCAGACCATCCTATCGGCTGTCTTCCTCCTGGCCTGGTTCCATTCTAGTCCTCGGTCCTTCAAAGATTGTCTAATGTTGTCCTCCCAGCGGACTCTGGGTCGTCCTGGGGGTCTGGATCCCTGGCTCTTTGTTTCCCATGCTTGTCGTGGTAGCCGATCTTCTCCCATTCTGCAGACATGGCCAAACCATCTTAGTTGGGATTGTTCTACTTGGGTCTGCAGGGGGTGGGATTTAAGGCCTTGACGTATCGTCTGGTTGCGTACCATGTCTCTTCTTGTTACTTCAACCACCTTCCTCAGATACCTCATTTCTGAGGTTTGGATCTGGCTTTTGTGGGTTGTAGTCATTGCCCATGACTCGCATCCATATGTCAAGACTGGGACATAGGTGGAGCGGTATACAGCCATCTTCGTTTTCTTACCAACCTCTCTCTTGCTGAGGAATCCTCGATTTATGGCCTGAAAAAGTCTCCCAGCTGCTGCTTTTCGAGTGGCCAACTCTTCTTTGATGCCTCCCTTTCGGTCAGTAATAGCTCCGAGGTATTTAAAGTGGTCTACCTGCTCCAGGACCTGTTCTCCCAGCTTAATCTGATGTCTTCTTTCTTCTCGTGATATCACCATGGATTTTGTTTTAGAGCTGCTTATGACCATCCCTCTCTTCTCCAGCTCTTCCTTCCAGACTTGCAGGTTGAATTGGAGATGTGCCTTTGATTTAGCAATCAGGGCAACATCATCAGCAAATGCCAGCTCCGAAATACAGACCTGTCTCATCTTCCAGTACCCCACTGAGTACTTTCTTGTTCTCTCCTTACATGCCTTAATGACATCGTCTATGAGGAGTATGAAAAGGTAAGGTGACAGGATATCACCTTGTCTTACACCAGTGGTGGTCCTGAACTCTTCTGACTTATGGTTTGCTGTCCTCACATAATTTCTGCAAGACTTGTAGAAGCTCTGTATAGCATGAATCAGAGATGCTGGAATGTTCTTCCTTGCCAAACAATCCCAAAGTTTGCTCCAGGGGACCCTGTCAAACGCCTTTTCCAGATCTATGAAACAAAGATGGATCTCACTCTTATACTCAAGGGCCTTTTCACTCAACTGTCTGAGTGTGAAGATTAGGTCTTGAGTACTTCGGTTCGGTCTGAATCCGCACTGGACCTCATCCAGTTGTGGCTCAGCTAGGCGTCAGAGTCTCTGCTCTAGGATTCTAGAGTAGATTTTACCAGAGACACTGAGAAGGGATATGCCTCTATGGTTTCCACACTGTCGATTGTCACCCTTTTTGAAAATTGGTGTTATAATGGCAATCTCCCAATCCTTTGGTATGGTCTTGTTGTACCACGCTGCCTGTAGAACCCTTAAGAGTAATAGGTCGCCTGATGCTCCCATGTACTTAACCATTTCTGGTGTTATACCATCATGCCCTGCTGCTTTGCCCATTTTGATTTTCTCCAGTGCTGCCTTCAGTTCTTCCATCTTTATGTCATCTTCACCATCATTGGTTTTCTCTTCTGTGCTAGTGGTTATCATTTCTGATGCTTCACCATCCAGGAGTTCTGAGAAATATTCTTTCCATCTTTCCATTACTTCCTTCGGGGCAGTAAGCAATTTGCTTTGCTTGTCCTTTATAAATTTGAGAGGGCATTGTTTTTCCTTTCTCATGTTCTTTAGGGTCTTATAGAACAATTTCTGGTTTTCTTGTGCATCTTTTTCTAGCTTTTCTCTAAATTCTTCCCAGGACTTCTGTTTTGCTGCTAGCACTTTGTTCTTTGCTTCTGTTCTGAGTGTCACATATTCTCTATATTTTTCCATCTGTCCTGTTGTGTTTTTAGCTCCTAAGTATTGTTTCCATGCCATTTTCTTCTTTCTTATTTTCTCTTTGACTTCCTCTGTCCACCAGGGTGTCCTCTTTCTCTTGTTCCCAAGTCGGACTTCACCGCATGCTTCTGCAGCAGCTGTCTTTATGATATCCTTGAATTTATTCCAGAGGGTTTCCACGTCATCAGGTCGTTCTTCTGTGTTGCTCACCGCTGCAGCAATAAGCCCCTGATATCTGGTCTTAATTTCTGGCTCTTTCAGCTTGTAGGTCCTAATGCTCATTTCTCCTGCTCGTTTACTTGGTTTCTTGCGTGATGTTGGGCAGTTCCTAGGCTGAGCAACTCTTTCAGTTGTTCTTTTGATTGTTAGCAGGTAGTGATCACTTCCAATTTCTGGCCCCCTCCAGACTCTAGCATCCCGGACATATTTGAATGAGCTTCTCCTAACAATGGCATAGTCGATCACTGACTTCTCATTCTTGGTTGGTTCACATCTAGTGTATGCATGTATGCGCTTATGGGGGAACTTTGTGTTTGTGATGATCAGATTCTGCTCACTGCAGAATCTAAGGAGTCGCTTTCCATTGTCATTGAGAGTATCTTCTCCATATCTTCCGATAACTCCACCTGATCTAGCATGGTCATTTCCAACTCTGGCATTAAAATCTCCGAGCATGATAACTTCATCTAGGCAGTCATCCACTGTCCTTTGAAGCAGCTCGAAGAATTCCTCCTTGACCTCTGCTCTCTCATCCTCATTTGGCCCATACACTATGACCAGGTTGACTATGGTTTCTCCTTCTTTTAGTTTTACAACCATAATGCGCTCTGAGACAAAGTTCCATCCCTTGATACTATCTTTCTGGTTTTTGGCCACAATGCAACCCACGCCCCCTTTAGCTCTTTCAGATGTGGGTACACCACTGTATAACAGAGTGTTGCCATCGAGATCCATGACTCCTTGTCCCTATTTATTTGTTTCGGTAATAGCCAGGATTTCTAATTTTGCTTTCCTCATCTCTTCCATCAGCTCCTCTTCTTTCCCATTTATACTTCTTGTGTTCCAAGTTCCATAAGTCGTAGTCCGTTCCAGTTCGTCGCTTTTAGAATCAGTCCGGTTTTCTCTCTTATATTGCTCGTAATCATAGTTTAAAGCAAACAGGTGATTGGCCTGTTCTGCCTTTGCATGGTGGAGGGGCTGCCTCCTTACGGCCTCCATGCAGGCCGCCCTCCTCCTTTTTCATCCGGGCTTGGGACCGGCATAGGCGGAGTTAATTTAGGTTATATGCTCTCGAATCACTTGGCCTGAGAAATTCCTTTTATGACGGGTGTTCTGCGAATCACTTGGTCTGGAAATATTCTCTTATGACGGGTGATCCAATTCCTTAGAACTCCAGATTTGTGTTTATAAATGTGGGCTTACTTTTTTAAGTTTTAAAGTTTCCCAAATACTTCGAGCAGTCCTGGTCCTTTTAAGTTTCCAGTCTTTGTATTTATATATGCGGGTTTACTTGTGTCCCAGTGGTCCCTTTATATGTCTTGGGACTGGTCACGATACCAATTAAACTAAATGTCACCGCTGGACTGGGTGTTTTAAAGACTGGTCCAAGAAGGCACCAATTAAACTAAATGTGACAGTGCTATCTCTTCTTATTATAGTAAACTAGGTGACTGGGGCAGGCCTAGTTGTCTACCTTCTATTTGTCAATTTGATCCATTGACCTATCTTCCAAGTAAGAGTATATCTTAATACTGGCCCTCACCGCCAGAGTTATTGATTCCTGGATGATATTCTCTCAAAACTTCCAACATAAACTCGTTCCATCCCTTCTTATGATGATACTTAAGTGACAGCTTCGTATAGTAGTTAGTTTCTTTATGTCCAGTATCTTGTTTACTCTAGCACTCAACAACCTTGTAGAGACTGAACCCAACTTGAGCAACGTTCCATCAAAACAAACAGTTTATTTACATCATATAAGTTCATCATAACAGAGGCATGTGGTACTAATTCCAGGTACAAACATTTCCTAACTATCTCTTGTAGATCCCATTCCTCCTGGGTATATATCCATGTACCTGTATATATATATATATATATATATATATATATATATATATATATATATATATATATATATATATATATATATATATATATATATATATATATATATATATATATATATATATAGCTCTCTACCTGAGAACACCAACAGATATGGTTTATACCTATTTTCTTCCCTTAAGGTTTTTATATTTATTCTGGCTTTTCCCAAGCCTTTCATCAACTCTTTCCTGAGTTGGTTTCCTTCATCTACTAATCCTGTCAGATTTGACTCAATTTACTCAAATACCATCATCTTAAAACTCATATATGCAAATTAATACATTGGGTACACCTGTTGCGGTATTCTCATACTTATACCTGCTAGAGAGCTCATGTTTCATCCTGTAAATACAATCAAACTTCAATTGCTTACTCATCTTACTTGTAGCAGTTGATGTTGCAAAATTCATTATGCAATAGCCCAACACGGCTATTAAATCCATGTTCTTCTGTAAAACTTCTCAGCTGCTGACTTAGTCTCAGTTTATTCACATCATAGTCAATTTTGTAGCTTCAGCTTCGTTTCTCCTTATTCTGCGCTCACTTAGTTGTAAGCGTCGTTAACCTTGTAATACCTTATTTCAACTTCTGAAATAATTCTATTCAATGTCTATCAAAAGTTATGAGTCAAAGGACCTACTTACTTTGGTTGCACCGAATCCTCACAACACTCATTTTTCTTACTATCACCCCTTATCACTAAACTTATATTTTAAACACAGTTCTGTCTTTCATAAGTGAATAGATTCTACTACTCTAACTAGGTCTATAGGATTCTTCAGAAGTATTCATTCTGTTTCTCACAGAAATGTAACTTGAGCCTGGCAGAAAACACATTCCTGCCACTCTACGTCCTTAACCAGGACTGCTTCCTCCGAAAAATGCGACCGCTCAACAGCGCGTCTAAATGAGTTCTCCTCTATAAAATCATTACTAGCTCATCTGTCCTCGTTTACTGTAAATTCATTGGTTCCTCCTATTCTTCGCTCAGCTGAAAAATGTTCACGCTTATCCGCTGTGTAAACAACTCAGTGAAGTGTCATCCGTTGTCCTGGTAAACTTCACTCAGACTTTTCACGTGCATATTTTTTCTCTCAACTCACTTAATCATATAAGGGAGGTAATTAACCGTTGTCTCCCTTTGCATAATTTGACTTAACCTTATATTGTCTTCTCTAAAGCTTGCTATACAATTCTTATATGTACATTTTCTAAACCATAATTACCAACTCACCAAATCTACTTAAGTGTAATGTAGCCGGGGCAGGTGTTCCTTAGGACTGGAACGGCACCATATTACCTTCATGTGGCAGTGCCGGTATATGCAGTATTTTCAGTTTACTTTACAGAGAGCAGATGTTTAACTGGCCTAATCACCAGAGGTTTAGATTTCTCTCTTAAATTTTTGTTACCGGGTTCGATTTTCTTCTCTTAGGTGTTGATGTAGCGAATTTAATTGAAATGGATAGATTTCTTATCTAGATCTCAAAACTGTAGTAATTCACCTTTTCAACAGCGTTCGATTTCATGCAAAACTTTTAATATCTTTCAGCATGAAACTTAAAATTTCAACAAAGTCTGGAATTCAGAACATTTTTACAATAATAAGTATAATAAAATTCTATCATCTCATCAGATGCTTTCATCGATGCAAAAATCCCTTTTTGCATCCTTGTCTCGTAGGCCTTCTCAATTGTCAAATATGGCGAACCTTCTCATTCCACCGTGTTCCTTCTTTTAAGTTACAGTCTTATTTTAGGTTCGACGACATTTACCCATCTCCTCAGATTTGTCCTTGATTTCTTTATAATCATAAACATTCCTTGAGTTAAATGCTTTCCAACACAAGAATATTTTCTACTCTACATGGTTTGAGGTGTAAGACTATTTTTTGCAAATTGACTCAAATCCTCGAACCTAGTTCTGCTGCGACTAGGGTTGGGAGCTCTATTCAAAATACATATTTAACGATTGTCACTACTTACGCCAGTAAGAAATATATATATATAACCACTCAATGTCCTGAAATACACATTTTATAAGAAATGTTGAAGTTTGATTTTCTCAAACTAAGAAATATGTAGAGCTGGACCAGATACGACCTCTTGAGTTGCGCTCTTTCATTCTACTGCCAAAATGGCGTCGTTGTTCCACTTTCCCCGGGGTAAATCTGAGCTATCCGATTGGTCAGGGGAAATCACCCAATTATTAGAAATGGCGTGTAGAAGCGACTCTACCCTAAATATGTGACACTATTTATTATTTTCTGTTTCTCATAAAATATAAAATTATGGGGTGGTCTGTGCTTCCTCTGTCTTGTAAGAATATAGTCTGTTTCCAAAGGAACAACTATGTACACGGCCACATATAGATCCCGGGGCTCCGCAAATGTATCCCGTAGGGAGACATTTGAGTACTATCAATAACAAAAATCCATCCCCAAAAATTTCTAAGTTCAAAAAAAAATTTTCAGAAAAATTTAAAGTTCAAAAAATTTTTCTAAGTCCAAAAATATTTCCAAAAAATTTAATCTAATTCCTATACTGGGGTCCTATGTCTATATGAGGTCGTCTGCTATGTAAAAAAAAAACTAGTAGTGGACATCAACTTCAAAAAGTGTAACTTATTCATCACATCATAATATTTTTCACCAAATTTACAAATTGGCAACACTGCCCAACAAAATCTGCAAAACACTCATAAGGTCATCACTAAAAAAAATGTGACGAGTGGCAACACTGGGGAATGAACAATAAACTATCTTATTTGCAGAACTTGGCTGGATTATCATAATCTATTACATTTCATTCAAAAATATAGTTGATTACCTTCTCTTGGATATGGTGGGGGTGTTATCTCTGTTCTGTACTGTTATTTGCTCCATATTAAAAGCCTGCAAGTACTAAAAAAAAATCTTTTTTTTTTTTTCTGGCGTACTTATTTATTCTATTTCCCAAGTACTCTGCAATATTCCAAGAAATGTCCAAAATCTCTAATTCCTATGGTAATGGCAATCCACTTTCATAAAATAGCCAATGTTCTCATGGGTACTCATCATGTTCTCTTTTTTTTCAGTGAATGAGCCACTTGCTCATTATTACATGTAGAAAACATCTCTAGACATAATATGCATATTTATCAGACGATAATACGACCAGCATCATTTTTATAAGTAATCATTTTTCACAATAAAAGCATTAAAACCTCATGGCTTATCCTTATTTATCGATCTGAATGTTTCCTTGTTATAGACATTTTCTAAATGGTAAGTGTATAAATTCGTTCTAAGTCCGTCACTGTAGAAAATGTTCTATATTACATTTTTTTTTTTCCTTTTTCAAAATATGTGATGTTTGTTTCCAATATCCGTACGTCTGGTGATGATCCTGTCCATTAGTCAGTTATTTCTAATCATTCCTTCTTTTCTGTCAATACAGTATTTTTTTTTTTTTTTTGAACTCTTCCCTAGAAATATTATTTTATATATATATTTATTCTTCAAAGATCTTCTTTGACTTCCCATACATCAATTTTCAAACATCACATTATTCAGCAACCAACAGACGAATGTGTTACTATCATATTATGAAATATAAGGGAAAAGAAAAATATAGTTTCCAAATCACCATGAATTTTCTACATTGGGTTCCGTATTACTTTATTTTCTCTTTTAAGACAACTGCTTATACTCTTGACAATATGTATCCATGTTGTCACTCTCGAGGCATCCTTGTATACAATTTATATTTGTCTCCTTTTTTTTTTTTTTCATAACACCAATGTATCATTTATGGTGTTCCAATATCATTGTATCTATTCTAGTCCTCCTGTTATCTTGAGAATTCATCCTTAGTAACTCCCTATGTACCTTATCTAGCAATACCTTTATGCAAAACACATCAAACAATTATTTATGGAACTATCAACTGAGATGTAAGAACTTTTGACAATATGAGATGAAAAAAAAATTTTGGGGTCATCACTCAAAAAAAAAAAATGTGACATAGAAAGGAAGAAAATAATCAATTGATCGTGAGGAATCTACAATATTCTCGTAAGACAAAGTTCCTGGCACTCTGACTACTATTTATCCATATTATTTCTGGTTATCCTTGCATACAGTGTACCATTTCCATTTTCTTTATAAGTCCAATTCCTCGCTCATGGTGCTCCAATATTTAAAATGTGGATCCTTCCTATTCCTCTTATTCTGTACTGGAAATATATCCTTATTAATTGTCCATGTACTATATTTGCGAATATTTATCATCAATATATCAACTAATCATTTATAGAACTATTAACATAAATGTCTAGACTTTACTAAAACATGAACAAAAACATGTCTTTTAACATATGTGCAAACATTCGACACCAACTCTGCCTTCGCTGGTCGAGGGTTAGTCAGAGTTATGTGGTGCCTGTAACATCCGCTGACTACAGCCAGATGGGTGACTTATGGTACTTATAATTCAAAAATCTCATCCGTCAGTTATCTTACGTGTGGGGCGGGGGTCTATTTCATGGTGTCCTTGACCAAGTTTGCTGCATTTCTAATCTAGATATTCTTTTTTTTTTTTTTTCATAGTATCTCCATGATATATCTGTGACATGTCTGTCCTTGGGATAACATTATTTTTTTTTTTTTAATCCAATATCCTCGGGGTGAGCAAATCTCAGTGTGTCCACTTTCATCAATCATTTATTTATTTTCTCTCCTGTAATTCTGGGTATGTTATGAGTATTTTAAATTGTCAATTTATTCCAACTATCTTACAACATTCTGTAATTCGTGTTAAGGAATAGTCATTTGTTATACAACAATGTTCATATTACAAAGGCAATAAGCAAAAATCAAAGAGATATCTTCTCCAAAATGCGGATGCATCTCTATTTCCTTTACCTCTGGGCGTAGCAATTATTCAGTCATTATTTTTTTTTCTCCATTATTTAATCTCCATTTTGTGTCCTTAGTACCTGTGGTTCCATGGGATTATCATAATTCATTTGTGTCTCTTGTTTACTGATAATCCTTCAATAATGACTTCAAATATGGTCCTCATATGTGCAACAATCATCTGCTCTGATTTGTTCCATGGTATTCATCAAATATTCTATTATATCCTTGTCTTATCTCGTAACCACGAAAGACTAAGATTATTCCTCCTCCAATGTTAATGTGGGGGATTTTGTGCATAAACATTACAACAAAATCTCAGCTGTGACAACATAAAGTTTCACCTTAATATAAAATGTCATCTTCATCATATATAACCTGTTGCTTCTTCATCTCATGTGTCATTAGTGGTTATCATGCGGTAATGGGGTATTTCATTTGCTAGGTCAGCATGTGCAAATGCTATTTCTTTAACATGGGCAAAGGCATCATCAACAAATAGGGGCAATTTGTTCAATCTGGGGTTAGCATATACTAATGCTCTCAAGGGATTGTTCATTTGCAGAAAATCAGCATGCACAAATGTCATTGGGGTACTTGTGATATCAACAAAAATATTGTTGGAATATCAGGGATCAAGCTGGTGGGGGTATGAGTGGCATAGGGTGATTTATTTATTTTCTTCTTCATCTGCTACCCTCAGGGCAGTCAATGTTTTACAATATTGTCTTATCATCATCAAAATGTGTGTGGGTGGCATATAAACATATAGCATCTTATATAAAAAACATTCTAATTGTTTTTTTCTTTTATGTCTTTTCTGTTTTCTTGGAATTCCTTTTTTTTTTTTTTTTTTTTTTTTCCTTGTGATTTCTTTTCTGTTTGTATCACAAGTACTAAAGAATGATAAAAATCAATTCACTAAACACTAGATATTCTAATAGTAAATCCTAACCAATAGGGTTGCAAGTAATAGTTTAGGTTAGAATAGAAGGAATGTTTTAGCAGTGTCTGTTGTCAATAAGTGGCGAGGAAAGGGTACATCAAGGATCTCCTGATTACAACATGATTGTAATTCCAAGGAATGAATATGATTGGGATTTAAAAAAATCACAAGTCTAGAATGTCGTCTCAATATAGTGGAATGGAAAAATAGTAAGTTAAAGATGGTGTAACAGTGGGGTGAAGGAAATCTTATTATAGAGGGTCAAGGTTGGGATATGGAATCTCTTTAGGAGAATGTTTAAAATTCTTGACAGTACTAATATACATCTGGGTCTAAAATAATAATGTACATTTGAAAATAAATAATCCTGTGGAGAAAAATAGCATAACCTACAATACTAGTTTTGGGTATGAATTATGTGCTGTTAAGAGATATCATAGTAGGAACAGTATGATTGATCAAGGTGGCAGATATCAAGGAGTTTAGCATAATATAGATCAAAGAAATATTAGTATGAGGTAAGAAAAAAAAAACTACTGGTGTAAAGTGTCTGCATGAAAATGCTGGTGAATGGAGCGTGGAATATGATCAGTTACAAAAGTGGAGATGAATGTTACAACAGAATAGTGTGACACATGTGTTATAGGTAAAGTTGTGTAGCATTCTAAATATTAAGAAAATGTATGTAACTAAATAAGGGTGTCTGTAAACTCGTAACACCATGTGTTATCAATTGTTTTAACATTTTTATTTCACAATTATGCTATCTAAAGAAAATCCTCCGTGTGCTGGTCTTGATTTCTTTCTGGGCATCAGTATTCTAAGGCTGGAAAAAATTAACTTTCTCAGTGAGGCTTTGACATCTTAGTCTGTAAGCAAGTCATTTGAACTGTCAAAAACTGAAAATAGAGTACATGGGGAGAGTTAGTACATTGTTAAAAAGGTTTGTTCACATATGCGTTGACCGTGTTCGGATTTGCGAACATATAAAACACCTGGGCGTGTTTTTCAGAACAGCTTCGCTAGTTCCTTCACCATCTCTAACCTTGCAATGTCCCGACTGCTTAGGCGAGCATCATACTGAGTAGCAGTGGTGACGGGTGTGATAGGCGACGACACTGCATTTGCTGATTGTTGGGACACTGAGGACATTGACGAATGCGGTGATGGCTTAACATCATTTGATTGCGGTGATGGTTTTACTGTAGTTAGGGTTTGTATGGCTGGAACATCTGTTGGTTTTGAGGCAGGTATATGTTTCGCCTTGATTTTTCTTCTGACCTGGTTGTGCTGAACGTTAGCACTGGTTACAATGGGCACAGTAATTTGCACACTGTTGTTTTTGACTAGTTGAGATGAGGCTAACACTTCTCGATTTGGTTTTGGAACATGATTGCGTTTCTTCAGAATCTTTCGTCTGATATAGTTGTGCTGTATACGCGGAATTTTGTTGCTAGGGATTGAGTCATCAGATTCTGTTTTATAGGCGCGTTTGACGCTGGAGCTGACTGGTACAAATAATGTACTATCCGCATCACTGGTTTCAATCGAACTGGCTGGGTTTGGCGAATCAATGTCAGTACTATCAGGACTAAGAGTATCCATGTCAGATTCCGTGTTGTTAAGGGAGATGTAACTTGTGGATCTATAGCGATATTTTGGCTTTCTAATAGGCCTGATGGATACATCTGTGAAATTTTTCTCGTATGGGGTGTTGGTGGTTTGTTTACAAATTTCTTCATCTGGAACCAGAGTGTTAGTGGGTGCTGCTGGAAACTGATTCTCGTGTGGGGTAGTGATCATCTTGTGTTCATACCGTGTAAGTGCACTTTCTATCAATTCTCGAAATTCTTCTCGGCGTGTAGATAAATCAACAGCAAACTTGTTCTCCAGCAATTCATACACCAGCCTTATTGAGAGGACGGCAAAGTCACCATCTCTCAGGATAACGTCTATCTCTGCCGTCAGCTCCTCTGTGGTTGTTTGAATGTCCATTTTGACAGTGTTAGTTCTGCCTAATTCCATGTCATTGAGTGCGAATACATCCTGGTGCTTTTCTACAAACGTTTTCAAACGTTGCTTATTATCTTCTGTGGCATTCAGGGTTGCAAGTAACTGAGCTATTCTCTCTCTGTATTTATGATCTGCTATGATATCTCTGGTCTGTCTTGATGCCTCCGTTTCATTCCCATAATTTTGGGACATTTTTCTTGCATCTTGTGAAAATCTCTGCTCCTGGTATGTGGCTTTCTTTTGCGTAGTTCTTTGCCGTTCATTGGGCTGTGCTTGGTACTGTCTCCTCTGCCATGTACTGTGTGCATTTCCATTTGTCACTGCATTTACTGTATATTCATTTCTTATTATATTTCTGGGGTAGTCGTTGTTGTGCCATTTTTTCTGATTATTTCTGCCGTAACTGCGCTTATCCGCGTACGTTACTGTATTTCTTCTGTTTGTGCTATAGGGCTGTCTTCTTTCCCTGGGCGAAAATTTTTCATTCTTTCTGTTTCCAACTTTGCTGCTATAGTATCCTCCTGTGGTATAGTCATATAAGAATTCTTCCTTTTCTTCGGAAATTTCAATTGGTTTTGGGACTTTATCATATCCACCTGTTTTTGAGTTATATTGATACTCCATGGGGCATGTATCACTGTCTTGTCGCTTAGGATATCCTCCTGGCAAGACAATTTCTGTTTCTCTGTTACTCTGTGATATACAGCACTTCATCTTTTCTCTTGGTGTGCTGGGGCGCAAGAATGAGTAATTATAGTCATTTTCATACTGTGGCCTTTCTCTTCTTTCTGTTCTGTATGGTTGTCGAACACTTCTCCATGTTTGAATAGTTGTTGTTGTACCATACGTTTTCCACCGTGTTCCTTCTTTTAAGTTACAGTCTTATTTTAGGTTCGACGACATTTACCCATCTCCTCAGATTTGTCCTTGATTTCTTTATAATCATAAACATTCCTTGAGTTAAATGCTTTCCAACACAAGAATATTTTCTACTCTACATGGTTTGAGGTGTAAGACTATTTTTTGCAAATTGACTCAAATCCTCGAACCTAGTTCTGCTGCGACTAGGGTTGGGAGCTCTATTCAAAATACATATTTAACGATTGTCACTACTTACGCCAGTAAGAAATATATATATATAACCACTCAATATCCTGAAATACACATTTTATAAGAAATGTTGAAGTTTGATTTTCTCAAACTAAGAAATATGTAGAGCTGGACCAGATACGACCTCTTGAGTTGCGCTCTTTCATTCTACTGCCAAAATGGCGTCGTTGTTCCACTTTCCCCGGGGTAAATCTGAGCTATCCGATTGGTCAGGGGAAATCACCCAATTATTAGAAATGGCGTGTAGAAGCGACTCTACCCTAAATATGTGACACTATTTATTATTTTCTGTTTCTCATAAAATATAAAATTATGGGGTGGTCTGTGCTTCCTCTGTCTTGTAAGAATATAGTCTGTTTCCAAAGGAACAACTATGTACACGGCCACAGTAATTAAGCACTTTCCTCCCCTGACTTTAATAATTAGAGTCTACTCCCTTTGATCAAAGCATGATTTCACTCATCTTATTTCCCTTTTAGCAAGACAAATAGTCTTTATTCAAATCTATTCTTATTTCTTAAACCATTTTTTCATACCTTCCCTCTTAACCAAAACCAAATCACCGCTTATAATTCCTGCTTGAGCATTTTATAATGCTCCTAGCAAAGTGAACGGTGACATACAACCCGGGGCCATACAAATGTATCCCATAGGGAGACATTTGTGTTCCATCATCTAGCAATCCCATTCTATTCTTTAACATACCATTATCACCGCGCCTGTATACATATTCAAAGTCTACATGTTAAAAAATTTCCCCAAAAAAAATATTTTGAAGCAAAATGTAACGCTACCTCATTGCTGAACCTTAGCTTGAGGCATACCATCAATACTCAACAAAAAAATAAATCATGGCTCTGCACTTATTATATATATATATATATATATATATATATATATATATATATATATATATATATATATATATATATATATATATATATATATATATATATATATGTTCCTATTTTTCGACATGGTCACTGCCTCTGGACACAGAGGTTTGTCAGTACCTTTATATGTCTTGAAATATCTGCTGTTAATGTAATTTATCCATTATACGAGACAGATAAGCAGAAATAACTAATTAGTGGTGCATCAGTAAATATCCTAATGTGATAGTGAAAGATGTCACTATGTCAGAGTTGATGTGCCCGACTGATTCTAGTCTTGGATGCATCAGTCAAATCCTTCACTCTGTCTAAACCTATATATACATGCACTAGTATCTTCATATGTATTGGGGCGATAGTGAAAGATACATGTCACTATGTCAGAGTTGATGTGCCCGACTGATTCTAGTCTTGGATGCATCAGTCAAATCCTTCACTCTGTCTAAACCTATATATACATGCACTAGTATCTTCATATGTATTGGGGCGATAGTGAAAGATACATGTCACTATGTCAGAGTTGATGTGTCCGACTGATTCTAGTCTTGGATGCATCAGTCAAATCCTTAACTCTGTCTAAACCTATATATACATGCAGTAGTACGTCAGGGTTAACAAAATATCTAACCTTAGGATGTAAAAGTAATATAGTCATGACCCTATAACTGTCATTACCATCATCTCTTAAGTAAGCAGTACCCATAATACCAATACTGCAACCAAGTTGTTTTTTTTCTTTTTTTTCTTCTGTTATCTCTGTACAACCAGTGCAGTAAAAAGTGGGGACGTTCATCCTCAGTGCAATATTTGCCTATGTCCATGAGTAAGACTCCACTTGACTGAGTCTGGATCACTTCCCTTCTTCTTTTCTTTTCTCTTTTCTCTTTTTTTTTTCTCTGGTCCTGAATACTTTTATGCCTGAAATAGGTACATTATAATAATTAACATGCATTTAATGTACTATACATATTTTAACCAATGTCAGTGTTGATCATCAAGTATGCTGCATCTTGTACCTTGGGAAGAACACTGTTAAGTTTCCTAAAACTATATGTAGTTATTCTAGTTTGTCACATTCATAAGATTATATGTGTGTACTCTACTGTGTCACAATGATGAACTTCTATGTATTCACTCTACTTTGTCACATTCTTAAGACTATGTTTTTAATTCACTTTGTCACATTCTTAAGGCTATATGTTTGATCTACTTTGTCACACTCTTAAGACTATGTGTAATCTAGTTTGTCAACTCGACTCTCTTTAAAGAAGTTAGTGAGTACTGTAAGTGTCTAAGCGTGCTCCAGTATATGAATATCAACTTAAGCTAAACACAGTGTGACTCAATTAACTATCTTAACTTTAGGTACTATGTTGGTTAGAGTACCGAATTAAACACTATAGCTGGGTTAGTGCTTTATGACGACTACACTAAGTTGGAGATTTGTTTTGCGAGTTCCAACAGTGTAATCTCTCTGCTGGAGAGGCGACTGTCATACTGTGACGAAGTTGATATGCATTGCGATGTCGTGTTTATAGTCGCTCTGCAGGAGGTGGGGGGCGAACGAATATTTATATTTTGTTGGAAACCTAGTGAAGGTTTATGTACTTGGCGATGATTTCTTTTGAATCTTGTTCGTAGATGTTCTTGCGGTAATCGTAGCAATTTCGCTCTTGGTGGTGAGTCTAGTGACGAAGGTTGGTAAGGGCGTTTGGTAGCTATGCGTATTTCGGTGCTGGTTGTATCATCCATACACTCTATGTCGCTGTCTTCTCGTTCTGTTACGTCAAGTTCAGATTCCACCTGTGCCGAAGGCGTATTAATGACATTCTTGTTACTATTTATGTGCTTCGCTGTAGGACTCTGGGTATGGTGAGTTATGTTACTTTTCGTCACTTGTAAAGACTGTTCGTCATCGCTATCCGAGCTAGAGTATGTAAGCTGGTGTCTACTGGAGGTTGACGGTTGTAGTCCCTGACTACCATGTTCTTCTGTAAAGTTGCTACCGTGGGGGGCTATGTTTCTCGTTGCTGATTTCAGAGGTCTGTCATCTTCGCTATCCCAAGTTGAATGTGTAGACTGGTGTTGACTAGGAGTTGACGGTTGTAGTCCCTGACTACCATGTTCTTCTGTAAAGTTGCTACCGTGGGGGGCTATGTTTCTCGTTGCTGATTTCAAAGGTCTGTCATCTTCGCTATCCCAAGTAGAATGTGTAGACTGGTGTTGACTGGGAGTTGACGGTTGTAGTCCCTGACTACTATAGTATGTTTGACTTGGTATGGACGCATGAGGTTCTTCGTCTTGTGTCGATAGTGGCGTATTACTATCTCTCCCGTGTAGACGATTGTCTCTGTATATTAATCTTTCTCTCAATTCTGCTGGTGGAACGTCATCTTCATCTTCTGAGTCTTCTCTGCAGCGGACTAAACGATGTACAGCATCTTGGAGTTGACCTGAAGTGTTACGTTGCTGTAGGCTAATGTTCTGCTCAACATCCATGTCGTTTTCTTCACGTGAAGTACTTAATGTCTCTGTGGAATCATAATAACTCAACGTGACTTTTCGTATTGGTCTGCTACTGCATAAGGCTGTCGGAGCTGTAGGGCGATGATCGTCTTTTTTCATCTGTGATGCGTGTGCTTTGACGGTTATGTTCTTTTCCTCATGCCATAGTCTGTAATTAACGGGTGTTGTCTGTTCTACTATTTTATATCCATCAAGCCATCGTGCATCCAACTTATTATCTCTAACGTTCTTCTTGTAATATACTTTATCTCCGACTTTGAACTTCTCTAACTTCGCTCTTTTGTCATGCTGCTTCTGCCATTTCTTGAAGGCTTTCTGTGCATTACTGTTTGCTATCTGATGTGCTCTGTGTTTTTCTTGTAGTATAACTTCTATAGGATCTTCACCTTGATATTTCTTTTGGGGTTGTAAAAGATTATCTAGTGGGAACATAGGCTCACGTCCATATAGCATGTAGAACGGAGATAGTCCTGTCGTCTCGTTTATGTTTACTCTTATCGCTTCAAGAGCTTGATTGATATATACATCCCAATATTGAGCATTGCCTTGTATATATTTAGCAAGGATATCGTGCAATGTAGCATGCATTCTCTCATTTCGTCCGTTTGCCTGCGGTCTATAAAAAGTGCTAGTCGTATGCTGAATATTCAAAGTCCGAAGTGTCTTCTTAAAAGGGTTGCCTACAAATTGCTTTCCATTGTCCGTGATGATTCTTTTAGGACAACCATGTCTTGGTACAAATTCTTGTAGAAAAAAACTCTGTCACTGTCGCTGACGTTATATTCTTAAGAGGATAAGTTTCAGGCCATACTGAATATTGATCAAAAATATGTAAAAGGTATGCATTTCCAGATTGCGTAACAGGATATGGACCAGAAATGTCCATACTTATAACTTCCATAGGAAAATGAGATGATTTCATTTCCGGTAAAGGAACTTTAGTTGGTCTCATATTTCTGATTCTGCATACCCTACAAGTACCAACATATTCCATTATATCTTTGTACATAGACTTCCAATAGTATCTTTTCTTGATTATATCAATGGTTTTATCTCTCCCTACATGTCCATTATTATCATGAAACTGCTCTAGTAGTTGGGGTATTACTGATTGTGGAATTACTTTCTGTAATCTTCCCTCTTGTTTCTCATCAATATGATATAGTAGTTGATCATTGGGCAAGATTATAAACCGTTTAAGCGACGTAGGTTTCATTTGCACCTGTTTGATGATCTTAAGGATTTCTGGATCTTTTCTCTGCTCAGTATGTACATCAAGTGTATCTAATCTGTTGTTTGCTGCGTGCCATTATCTGTTATGGTAGTGGTGTTTCCATCATCCACTCTGTTGGAATTTATAATGTTAATTTCCTTTGCGTTGTCGTTGATATCTGTAGACGCATTTAGATCATCTTCCAGTATAGTACTAGGTTGTGGCGTTCGCGAAAGGAGGTCTGCACACGTATTTTGAATACCGGGAATGTATTCAATTTTTGTAGCATATGATTGTAGGTTCATAGACCATGTTTGTAACTTTTTTGGCTGCTCCTGCGTCTTAGTAAGCCAATTCACTAATGGTTGATGGTCTGTTCTGATAGTGAGTTTAGTACCTCTGATATAAAAATCGAGTTTTTGTATCGCGTAATGTATAGCAAACGCTTCCTTCTCCGTTGTCGACCATCGTTTCTGAGTTTTAGAGAGAGCGTGTGACACGAATGCTATAGGCATTTCATTAGGGATTTCTGGTATAATGGGTGTCTCATTCTCTTCCCTGATTTGGACTAAGCAAGCACCTATTGCTGTATCTGAAGCATCTGTATACAAGATCATTGGACGGGATATATCCGGATGTGCAAGCAGTGGTATCTTTGTAAGTGCTTCCTTAAGATAATCAAAGGATTCTTGGCATTCTTTTGTCCACCTAAATCTTGAATATTTCTTGGTAAGTGCAATGAGTGGTTCAGCAGCCTTGGAGAAATTAACGACGTGACGTCTGTAGTATCCGCAACAACCAATATACGCTCGTACCTGCTTCACTGTTGTGGGAGCGGGCATGTTCCTTATTGCTTCCACTTTATCTGTATCAGGGCGAATACCTTCTTTATTCACTATAAACCCTAAGTATTTAGTTTCCGTCTTTAGGAACTCGCATTTACTTAGTTTGAGTTTAACCTGGTGATATCGTAGGCGATCAAAAACTTGTTCAACCTTGTATAGGTGGTCATCCACAGTACCTGATGTGTGAATCAATACATCATCAATATAAGCTAATGCGAAAGAATGCATTCCTTGTAGAACTTCATCCATCAACGCCATATATGTCGCGGGACTTCCTTTCAACCCAAAAGGCATAACGTTCCATTTGTAACTATCCATGTGTGTACAAAACGTTGACTTTTCTTTCGCTGCTGGTGTCATAGGAATGCACCAAAATCCTGAGCGTGCATCCAATGTAGTGAAATGTGTGGAGTGTCCAAGTGTTGCCAAAATATCATCTATCCGTGGCAATGGATACGAAATCGTTTTTGTAATTCTGTTTAACGCTCGATAATCACAACAGAATCTACTCGTTCCGTCTTTCTTGGAGACAATCACTATTGGTGACGACCATGCTGATCTCGATCTCTCTATGACTCCTGCATTCAACATGTCATTTATAGCTTTCTCTACTATTTGCCTGTTTTTTAATGGAGTGTGGTATGGTTTCAAACTAATGGGTTCTTCTGTTGTAGTTTGAATGTCCATATATACTGTATTAGTTCTACCTAACTCCATATCTGTTAATGCAAACACGTCCTGGTGTTTAGTAACAAACGTAGTGAGTTCGGACTTGTGTTTATCATCTACTTTCAACGTGGCTAAAAGCTGTGCCAACCGATCTGGTGGGTCACTCTGTCTATGAGACTCATTATCTGTCCAAGGTATTTTAACATATGTACTATGTTCTTCATCTCTGTGGAAATTTGTTCTTTCTTGTTCTGTTTTAGGATAATTAAAAGGTCTGAAACATCTGGACTTTGTTCTCTGCGACTTTGATTGACTTACATATTTTCCATTGGGTCTCTGCCATGGAGTATGCCCTTTCTCCTCATTATATACAGTGCCTCCTTTCTGTCGTTTACTACGACTATATTCAAAGGGACTTGCACATCTAAACTGGTACCTCTGATACAGTGGTTTATTAGAGTATCTCATATAGGGTTTCCGCCTTGGAGTATGCTCTTCCTCTGTATTACCAATATGATTGTTATTTTGTCGTTGACCACGAGTATTTTCAAAGGGCTTTGTTGAGGTTGGTAGTGCATGGTGAGTAACAAGATTAACATAAGTAGCTTGACCTGTGCCGCCATCTGTTCCTCTGTATATACCATCCTGTGTTTTTCTTTGTATCACTTGATTCACTTTTCGTAGATAACTATAATATTCGTCTTCCTTCGCATTTGCATGTATGTGTTCAGGTTCCTCTCTGCTAGGTTTTTTATACAATGTGCCATTCCTCCTATTTCTATGTAGTGTTTGTTGATCTCTCTGTTTTTCATTCTTCCACTGGTCTCCAATTGCACCTCTATCCACTCTTTTTAATTGACTCTTCTCCCTTATTGTTCGTGTATCACTCCTGCCTCCATATCTGTTATTGAGTTGGTTGACCTCTGTGCTCTGCCGACAAAAGTTTCTGTTAGCGTCGGAAGGGTAACCTAAGGTATTATTTTGCCATGTGCGTGACATAAGGGTGTGCTGATTTTGATTGCAACTAACTTCAGGTGTTTTCCCATTCTTGGTGGTATTCAAAGACGATCTTTGTACTTTGGCAACTATAGTACCTCTGTGTATCGTTGTAGCCTGTCCTGACGTGTTTATAATCATTACAGGGAAGTCACGTGAGGCTGAAACTTGTGCTATACCTTCAGTAACAAACATGAGGGGTTCATCATTTATATCCTCATTTTCCAAGGGTTCAAGTTGTACTGACTGTCCTTTCTTGATATAATTAGAGCTCTTGACTCGTCCTCTAGCTATCACAAGTGTGTTAGGATGTACTGTGACTGGAGTCGTCAACCGCACCAAAGATGCTATATGTATATCGTCTTGTAGTTGTATGTACTCCCCATTAATATTGATCTAGTTGAGGTCAAAATATATCCTAGCATTGTGAGCGGTAAGAAAATCTCTGCCTAGAATAAAATTTCTGGACATCCCACGTGTAATAATAAAAGGATGTGTGATCAGTTGTTGTCCTATGTGGAATTTGATGTATGCTGTACCACAAGACTTCAGAGATTGTCCCGTTACTGATGCCATAAACGTTTTTGAAGGTCTGAAAGTTACCAAGTGTTTGATCTGCTTGTACAGCTGCTCTCTAATCAAACTTACTGAAGCGCCAGTGTCCACAAGTGCGCGATAATTTTTGTCATGGATCTTGATCAGGCATGAGCTAGGATCTGGAGTAATATTTATGGAATGAATTTGTTGCTGCGGTGTCTCTTGCTGAAAATGTTTATGATGTAACACCATGTTGTTATTATTTATGTTTTTGGACCTTCGATGAAGGAAGCTGTCTTCATTTACTTTACAGTCATCACTAACGGTCCTACTTAGTGATTGACCGTTACATTTTCCTGGTTATACTTTCGTGCTTGTCTGGCTCTGAAATTTGATGGTGTATACGCTCCTCTAAAGTTTTGGTTATGTCCTCGCGTACTATCATAACTACTCTGTTGTGGACCATTATAATTCTGCTGGTGCCAGCGAGGATGTTGTTGTCGGCACTCAGGGGCTATGTGTCCTCTACAACCGCAACTAAAACAAGTGGGAATATTCACCTGCTGTATACTCTGCTGCCTATGAAAATGTCGAGGATAGCTTGTGTTCAATTGTTTCTGGTTTTCCGTCCGGCTTGGGCGACGCCAACGAGAACGGGAATGTCCAATCTCCATCGGCTCATGTTCTGTCTGTGCCTCGACTGTTGGTTCTTGTTCGATACATTGATTAAACCTCGTTTGGACATTTTCTTCTGTAATCGCTATCTGGATCGCCTCATTTATTGTATTGGGATCCTTACGAATCATATGGAGTTTTGTACTACTGCCCAACATTCCGTCAATAAAAATTCCTACCAGATGTTTCTCAAGGTCCGGTGATGCTGTCAATCCATTCAGGAATGCCTCCTCCGCCAAATTTAATAATTTCTCTGCATAGGATTGTATAGGCTCGTTGCGTTGTTGTTTGATGCGACGAAGTAATGACCATGCATGTTCCGTATTTGTAATATCACTATAGCGTTTCGTTAGCTCTTTCTTCAATGACTCATATGTCTCACTTGGATATGTATTATCACGTCTCCTTAAGAAATCCGTAACAAGAGCGTCAGACGAAAAATATAGTATCTTCTTCCGTTCCATATCTGTGCTTGCATTTATCATAGTGGCAAACCTGTCTGCATCCTTCATCCATTTCCTAAATTCTTTCGAGTCTCCTTTAAATGGGGTTATCACTGATCTAATCTGATTATATTTTGCATATAAGTCAACATTATATAGTGTTTCAGTAATGCTCTTTAGAGCGGCCATTGTTGGTTCTTGCTCCACAGGTGGTGGAACCAATATGGAATGTTGTTGTTGTTGTTGTTGTTGGTATTCCATCTCTCCTTGTGATGTAGCCATGTCACTTTAAGAAGGATTGGTCACGGCGCCAATTAAACTAAATGTGTCCCAGTGGTCCCTTTATATGTCTTGGGACTGGTCACGATACCAATTAAACTAAATGTCACCGCTGGACTGGGTGTTTTAAAGACTGGTCCAAGAAGGCACCAATTAAACTAAATGTGACAGTGCTATCTCTTCTTATTATAGTAAACTAGGTGACTGGGGCAGGCCTAGTTGTCTACCTTCTATTTGTCAATTTGATCCATTGACCTATCTTCCAAGTAAGAGTATATCTTAATACTGGCCCTCACCGCTAGAGTTATTGATTCCTGGATGATATTCTCTCAAAACTTCCAACCTAAACTCGTTCCATCCCTTCTTATGATGTTACTTAAGTGACAGCTTCGTATAGTAGTTAGTTTCTTTATGTCCAGTATCTTGTTTACTCTAGCACTCAACAACCTTGTAGAGACTGAACCCAACTTGAGCAACGTTCCATCAAAACAAACAGTTTATTTACATCATATAAGTTCATCATAACAGAGGCATGTGGTACTAATTCCAGGTACAAACATTTCCTAACTATCTCTTGTAGATCCCATTCCTCCTGGGTATATATCCATGTACCTGTGTATATATATATATATATATATATATATATATATATATATATATATATATATATATATATATATATATATATATAGCTCTCTACCTGAGAACACCAACAGATATGGTTTATACCTATTTTCTTCCCTTAAGGTTTTTATATTTATTCTGGCTTTTCCCAAGCCTTTCATCAACTCTTTCCTGAGTTGGTTTCCTTCATCTACTAATCCTGTCAGATTTGACTCAATTTACTCAAATACCATCATCTTAAAACTCATATATGCAAATTAATACATTGGGTACACCTGTTGCGGTATTCTCATACTTATACCTGCTAGAGAGCTCATGTTTCATCCTGTAAATACAATCAAACTTCAATTGCTTACTCATCTTACTTGTAGCAGTTGATGTTGCAAAATTCATTATACAATAGCCCAACACGGCTATTAAATCCATGTTCTTCTGTAAAACTTCTCAGCTGCTGACTTAGTCTCAGTTTATTCACATCATAGTCAATTTTGTAGCTTCAGCTTCGTTTCTCCTTATTCTGCGCTCACTTAGTTGTAAGCGTCGTTAACCTTGTAATACCTTATTTCAACTTCTGAAATAATTCTATTCAATGTCTATCAAAAGTTATGAGTCAAAGGACCTACTTACTTTGGTTGCACCGAATCCTCACAACACTCATTTTTTCTTACTATCACCCCTTATCACTAAACTTATATTTTAAACACAGTTCTGTCTTTCATAAGTGAATAGATTCTACTACTCTAACTAGGTCTATAGGATTCTTCAGAAGTATTCATTCTGTTTCTCACAGAAATGTAACTTGAGCCTGGCAGAAAACACATTCCTGCCACTCTACGTCCTTAACCAGGACTGCTTCCTCCGAAAAATGCGACCGCTCAACAGCGCGTCTAAATGAGTTCTCCTCTATAAAATCATTACTAGCTCATCTGTCCTTGTTTACTGTAAATTCATTGGTTCCTCCTATTCTTCGCTCAGCTGAAAAATGTTCACGCTTATCCGCTGTGTAAACAACTCAGTGAAGTGTCATCCGTTGTCCTGGTAAACTTCACTCAGACTTTTCACGTGCATATTTTTTTCTCTCAACTCACTTAATCATATAAGGGAGGTAATTAACCGTTGTCTCCCTTTGCATAATTTGACTTAACCTTATATTGTCTTCTCTAAAGCTTGCTATACAATTCTTATATGTACATTTTCTAAACCATAATTACCAACTCACCAAATCTACTTAAGTGTAATTAAGCACTTTCCTCCCCTGACTTTAATAATTAGAGTCTTCTCCCTTTGATCAAAGCATGATTTCACTCATCTTATTTCCCTTTTAGCAAGACAAATAGTCTTTATTCAAATCTATTCTTATTTCTTAAACCATTTTTTCATACCTTCCCTCTTAACCAAAACCAAATCACCGCTTATAATTCCTGCTTGAGCATTTTATAATGCTCCTAGCAAAGTGAACGGTGACACTTGTAAGTTCCAAAGTTGCCCAGATACTCGATCTGTCACTTATAATTATTGAATTCTAGGTCCGATCCTTCTTTCTCTGGCTTTAGGGAGTTGCTAATTTGACGTTGTGCTGCAGTCTGTGATCTGTAACTCTGAGTTCGCTAGATTAAATCTCTCATTCTCAGTTCAAATCCCAGATTGTACTTCCCGGCAAACTTGCCAATGAGAACCAAAGTATATTCCGGCTCTCAAATCAAACCAATGGTAAGCTCTTTAGCACTGGGTTGGGGTGTTTTAATTCAAAATACCCCCCCCCCCCTCCACGTGTTTAAAATATTACATTTTAAAATTCCATCGCGAGACCTCTTTCAAATAATGCGGTAATATTTCCACCAACTCACAAACAAATCTGGGAACTTATTTGATGCCCAGATGCTACCTTCAAATTTTGTCTTTTTCAGACAGATTATCTGTAATAATCTCACAGGAATGGCGAAAGCTATTATCTCATTAACGCCTGTGTTTCCGCACACCTCAGACGGCTCTCTCAGACAGACAATATTGGCTTCCTATTCATCCTCGTAAGAGACCATAATGTGTAAAACGAGGATCGCCTCTTATCACAGGTGGCCGGCGACTCAGAAAGATAAACGTATTACCGCTGACCGGCGATAATGACTGGGTATTGTTACGATAATACCACAGTTCACCTAGCGGAACGTAAATACGTCTGGGGAGTGGTCACAGTACAAGAATGTAGGGCAATAAAATATGCCAAATAACAAGAGGGTGAGTGAGAAAAATGAAGATATGTAGAGATACTGCAGGAGTGAATGAGACTTATCAAATTGCACGACTGATTTCGTCACACACACACTGATATATATATATATATTCTCTTCTTCTTCTTCCGTCCTTAGCCACCGACCGTCAAAGCAGTCATTGGCCATTACGCCTAGTGGCGTCTTAGGGCAACAGCAGATAGGTTTTCTTTGCCATTGTTTCCCATCACGCCTAGTGGCGTCTTTAGGGCAATGGCAAATCAACCCATTTGCTGTTGTTTCCGTAATCGAAGTGACTGGCAAACGGGTGAACAGCCCGTTGTGATATATATATATATATATATATATATATATATATATATATATATATATATATATATAGTATATCTTTAGAGGGCTCAGTATTACTAAAGAAGACCTCAAATGCTCCTGAGTGTCCGGTTCCTGGTCTAAAGAGTGCCTGTTCATTCATTCATAACCCTCCACTCCCAAAGGAGCATAGGCCTTCAACAAACACATGCCAAGTCCTCCTGTCACGTGCCATCTTCTGAAGTTCTTTCGACGTTCTCCTCATCATTTTTACTTCTGTTTCCAGCTCTCTTCTCCATGTGCTTCTTGGTCTACCTCTGCCTCTCTTGCCCTGGGGGTTCCAGAACAGGACTACCTGTTCATTCATTCATAACCCTTTCCTCAGTGCATAGGCCTTCAACAATCCATCGCCATCGTCCTCCTGTCACGTGCCATCTTCTGAAGTTCTTTCGACGTTCTCCTCATCATTTTTACTTCTGTTTCCAGCTCTCTTCTCCATGTGCTTCTTGGTCTACCTCTGCCTCTCTTGCCCTGGGGGTTCCAGAACAAGGACTACCTTGTCATGCTATCAACAGGTTTCCTCAGTGTGTGTCCTATCCATCGCCATCGTCTTCTTCTCATCTCATGTTCCACTGGAACTTGTCTAGTTATTGTCTTCAGTTCCACGTTGGGAACCTTGTCATACCATTTTAATCCCTCTATTCTACGCAAGCACCCATTTATGAAAGTCTGTAGCTTTTTGGTAGTTGTCTTTTTGTTCTCTATGTCTCAGAGCCATACAATAGGACTGACTTCACATTTGAGTTGAAGATTCTTATTTTCGTGTTGGATCCGATTTCTCTTGATCTCCATATATTTCCAAATGCATTGAAAGCTCCTCTTGCTTTTTGTATTCTTAGTTTGATATCACTGTCTGTTCCTCCAACTTTGTCTATATTGCTACCAAGATATGTGTACGATTATCTTGTATTGGTGTTTCTTCAAGTTCAACCCTGTTATTATTACCTGCATTTATTCTCATTATTTTTGTCTTTTCCCTGTGTAAATCAAGAAACAAATTTGCGGTCACAATATCCAACAATTTCCAAGTGCTCCAACAGCTGGAAGATGTAGAGAATATAGAAGATTATTGGCAGCAAATCAGTAAAATCTGCGACAACAAAAGCATGGATCAGCAATAATCCATCAATTTCAGTAAGTTTAAACACAAGCAAAACCAGAAGTTCCAGTCAAGACGTTGTAGAAAAATCTAAGATGTAAGATTTTAGTCATAAAATGATAAAAAATTTGTGCAGTGCTAAAGCTTATAGAACGATTCCACGGTAAAAATCTAACACGCGTTTTGGTTTCGGTTTCGAAAACGTACTACCAACATTTAACATTTTGCCAGATCTGCTGCATACATTTTGCAGCCTAGACTTATAATTAACGATTTTGCGGAAGTGTGCCGCAAAATAACTATCTGAATTAACGTATTCTGTCAACTTTAACGCTGGTAATAAGTAGTAATCCTTACATTTTTTGGTAGTGTTACACGATACAATACAAATTATTAACGCCAATTCTTAACCCGCCACGCCAACACCCCGCTTCGCTTGACAGTCCGCCATGCATATATACACGTGGCGACAAAGCCAACAGAAGTAAAACACGCAGACAAATTTATTGCCTCCTCGCGGTAATGTTTCTGACGTCACAAAAACAAGTTAGTTATTTGAAAAATACATGCTAGCGAGATGAAAGAGAGGGGAAGATGGCCGTCTTGTGTAAAATATTTATTTGACGATGACCGGTGACAGAATTGAAAATCTAAAACCATAATGAAACTGAACATAAAAAAATATATGGTAGTATAGCTTAGAATTCACTGAGCAAGAATGTGTTTTAAATAATATGATAGTCCCAGTATTAGACAAGTTATTGAGAAAATACTAAATGTCTACGAACGCACGACCAGACAGACTGTTGTTCCTGCTTGTTTTTTTCTTAACGTTAGTGGGGACACCGGCTTAGAAGGGAGGCATTGAGGTAAATTCAAATTAGCTTGGGTAACAAGAGTATAGGAGGAGAGGGGAGCGGTAGGAAAATTGTTACCAAAAACTAACATCGTTTTGCATTGGCATAACTAAAGCGGACTGGCCAATCGACTACCAGACGCAGAGTATGTTTGGAATTATTTTTGTTTTTCAAAAACTGCATTTGAATTCTGGTAGTCGCAAGCTTCGATTGGCCAGTGCTACTAAATATTAGCAAAAAGCTTTCACTATTCATTGCCAGTTGAACTGTATTTTTTATTCAGATACGCTGAGAACAGCTGTGATAAATTTAAAAAATAAATTAAATAACTAAATAAGTATTTCACAGTCTGGACGGAGCAGAAGAAACTGAGGCCATTTCTTTGCAAAGTCAGCGTCATTTGTTTATATTTCTTGATTTGTGGTAAGAATGCTTTATGAATTTAATATGTTTAATCCCATTACCAAAGTTAGATACTGCTATTGGGAAAAAGTGAAGGACGTGCCGGGAGCAGACATTGTTGAGTCCTCACGTTGAAATGTATCTAACTAATGTATGTTGTCATGATTATGTTTGAATATTATTGTATTAGAGTATATTAGTAAGCCTCCGTGTTCAAGGAACACTGTTCAACATGCCTGAAGCATTTATATTTAAAAAGAAAAAGATGAGAAAAATATATAAAAGGAAATGTGGGGTAACCACATTATATTATTGAGGAAAACTATGTAAACGTACAGTGGCGTATCTGCCATAGGGACCTGAGGGGTGGTCACAGCAAGGTGGGAGTCATGAAAAATTAGGGGGTGAGTGCACCTGAAATGCACGCGAGGCTGACCCCATACCCACGTATGAAATTAAATAAAAGAATAAGTGATCAGATGTAAAAGGCCAGGGTGTCCTTTTGTTGCAGAGGTTTTGTTTCCTGTTGCCAGCTGGTGACAGGAAACCTGAGGAGTGACGATAACGCCAAGAAGTCTCCGAAATTTCATGTATGCTTTCAAGAGATAACAGCAGGAGCTTGGGCGTGTGATGTGATATCGATATTTCTGCAACTACACAATATCTTATCTTTCAACAAGAAACCCCAGGTGATATGTTAAGGACCTGGGTACATCTGACAGTTTCGTTTTAAATAAACCTTGGTATTTCAAATCATACTCAGGAAGTTGATGGGGTATGATGATAATACAGCCCCTCATACACAGTGACTCTCCCTCTTAGAAGAATAAATTTAAGCTGTGAACATTCCAACAGGAAAGACATATATTAACATTGTAGTTATTTGGGCAGATTGTCCACACAATTTTAGTTAATCTTTTATGTAAACTATCTTGTCCTCATTTTCAAAGACCTGTCCAAACGATATGACTGGACAGGCAAAATAAATTGTACAAAAAAATTATCAAATTTAAAGAAAAACTTAACCACAGGTTTTATTCACTTCCTCATAGAAACTTAAAGTGTTTTTGTGTTGTGTACCATCATTTCATTTCTCCCCTAGACACTAGGTACATCATACACCAGACACTAGAGCCAAAATAGTGACCGTGTGAGATCTAGGGAGGTAGCGTTAGGTTCCCTGCACATAATTCATCATCATTTATAGAGTCAGGGGCCTACATGTGCTTGACCTCACACGGTTAATACATACACGGATTTCATTCTTTTAGGATACCATCATAACCTCCCCAGCAAAATCTAACTTTGCTACATAAATTGGTAGGCTTGTCCGGGCATTTGAATTTCTCCTAGTACTACATACATTGGGGTCTGGGTCTTAGCATAAACAACATTCTATTGTCCCAGGGAATCCCCATAATCATTATTGCCCAAGATTTGGGAAGTCAAGAAACTGTCAGAACCCAGAATTAATTAGATAAATTTATACTTATTTAGAAAGTTAGTTAGAACATTTTGCATTTATCAGAATGGCAGATCTGGCCAAGTTTCGATCTGCGGCTGTTCAGACTGCAAAAGAAATGAATATGGAGGGTCAAATCTTAATTGACTATGTCACCTCAGAATGTGATAAATTTATTACTAGGGAAGAACATAGGTTAGCTGAGGAAAGGAAAATGCAATTAGAAGATGCTAGGGAGACTAAGAAATTAGAGGCTGATAGGGAGGCTGAGATTAAGAGGCTGCAGTTGGAGGAAAAGAAACTTGAGGCTGAGGCTGAGGCAAAGAAACTTGAGGCTGAGAAGGAGGCAAAGAAAGAGAGGCTGAGGGAGGAAAAAAACTTGAGGCTAGAGAGGAGGCGGAAACGAGAGAAAGAAGAAAGGAGATTGGAGGCGGAACGAGAGAAAGAAGAAAGAGATTGGAGGCTGAAAGAAGAAAAAAGATTACAAAGAGAACATGAGATACGACTAAGGGAGTTAGAGCTGCAAGGCCATGCTCCTGAAAATGGAACTAGCCCATCCACTTCCGACTCAGCTGCAAGCCAGGGGGCCTCCTCATCAGCCATGGGGTTCCATTTAGATTACTTTGTGGAAAAGGATGATGACATTGAGTCGTATTTAAGCAGATACGAAATATTAGCCACTACTTATGGGTTAGAAAGAGAAAAATGGGGTGTAAAGTTGTCTCAGGGTCTTCGGGGAACAGCTTATGAAGTGTTTTCCAAAATGAGCAGGGATGACCAAGACAACTATGACATGTTGAAGCAGGCTCTTCTGTTAAGATACGAAAAGAACGGAGAGTTTTATAGAAAGAAATTTAGGAATGCCAGGCTACTGTCGGGTGAGACCTATCACCAGTTCTCCGCCCGGTTGGAGACGTATATGGAGAAATGGGCTTCTTTGGGGAAAACCCAAGATCTCAAAGAGATGATACTCATTGAACAGATGAGAGAGTCCATGGCTCCAGACATGAGAAAATTTCTCATGGAACAGGGCGCGGAGAGGCTGGGTGAGATCATAAATGTCGCTGAGAGGTATCAGGCAGCCCAGGCAGAGGTAGCTGGTATCAAGAAAAAACCAGTAGATCAGTATAAGGCTCCTCAAAACCATAATAAATTTGATAACAGAAGTAAGCAGAACTTTGATAGGCCTCGGAATGATTTTAAAAATAAAACCTCACATTTCAATGACAGAAAGAATGATGAAAGAAACCATTTCAACCAAGGAAAGAGGTGGTGTAAACATTGTAGGAAGGACAACCATAACACCGAATTCTGTAAAAGTAAACCTTCTGGATGTGCTGCTATGAGAAGGGGGAACCAGGAAGTAAAGGACAAACCTGCTGGACAGCAGGAACCTTATCACCCCCCAGTTTGTGAGGATGTTGTATGCAATGAGGTCACCATAAGGTGTCTCTATGATACAGGTCTAGATTTTGATGCTGTCGTGAGCGCGCACTTGGTGAACCCAGATCAGTATACCACAGAAACAGTGGAGATACAAGGGGCGACCAAGGACCTACCACTCATGAAACTTCCCATTGCAAGGATAACAGTGAAAACTCGCTATGTGGAAGGGATAATCAGAGCAGCAGTGATAGACGCACCCATCTACCCTCTGATATTGGGGTGTCGTTATGTCTACTTGGGAAATCCCAAGAGACCTGTGGTCTTGGCAGCAGTCCAGACCCGATCACAATCCAGAAAGGAAGAAGATGAACCTATAAATACTCATCCAGAGGAGATGAGAAAGGCACAGGCTGAAGATAGGTCACTGAAGCCGTGCTATAAGAAACTCCCAAAGAGCCATACTCCTCCTAATAAAGGAGAATTCTATATGAAGAATAAATTGTTATATAGGAAGGCCGGCACTGGTTCAGCTGGTCACGGGCAGCTGGTCCTTCCCAGTTCATATAGGGAAAAGGTAATGGAGTTAGGTCATGCTATCCCCTTCAGTGGTCACATGGGGATTAGCGCAACAGGACAGCGTATAGCTTGTCATTATTTCTGGCCAGGGATAACGGAAGACATAAAGAGATATGTAAAATCCTGTCCCGAATGCCAGAGAGTAGCTCCAAAGCATTGGACTGCTCCAGCAACTCTTGGGGAAATGCCCATTGTGGGAACCCCTTTTGAGAGAGTTGCAGTGGATATTGTGGGACCTCTCACTCGGACCAAGAGGAGGAACAGTTACATCCTTACTCTGGTAGACACTTGTTCCATGTGGGGAGAGGCGGTAGCCCTGTCATCAATCGATTCGAAACATGTGGCAGAGGCATTACTTACGATATTCACAAGGTTAGGATTCCCGCATCAAATCTTGACTGATAATGGCTCTCAGTTCAAGGGGAAACTAACAGAAGAGGTTTTCAGGTTGTTCCAAGCCAAGCACTTTCATTGTAGTCCGTATCACCCCCAAGGGAACGGCCAGGTAGAGAGGTTCAATGGGACTCTCATTTCTATCCTGAGAAAGCTGGCACATGAGAAACCTGATACGTGGGACCACTACTTGCCCGCCGCATTGTTTGCGTACCGGGAAGTACCACATAATTCAACCGGAATGGCACCCGCAACACTGTTATTTGGGAGGCCAATAAAAGGTCCTTTAGAAGCTTTGTTAAGGACCTGGACAGATGAGAAGGCAGAGGAGACTGTTACCTCATCTTATCAATATGTGAACGAACTGACCACTCGTTTAAAAACTAGTTGGAAACTGGCAAATGATAATTTGAGACAAGCCAGGAAAAGCATGCTGCTTATTATAATAAAAAAGCTAAGGATAGGGAACTTGCTGTAGGGGAGAAGGTGCTTCTTCTATTGCCAGGCAGCAACAATAAACTTCAGATCGGATGGCAAGGGCCATACACAGTTTTGGAAAAGGTATCCAGAACAAATTATAAGATAGACAAAAAGGGAAAGGAAAAAGTCTATCATGTGAACCTTTTGAAGAAATATCTGGACAGACAAATCCAGGAAGGAACACACCTATTGGCCTTGTCTATTGCAACCGAAATGAAAAATGACCCTCTCTCCTCATTCGAATATCCACTGAAACCCAGTGAAACGTTTGCCCAGGTGAAGATCAGTAATCACCTGACAAAAGGACAGAGGGAGAAGGTTCAACAGGTCCTTGAGAAACATACAGATGTGTTAACGGATAAACCGGGGCACACCAATTTGTTGGAATATGATATGAAACTACTAGACCCAGCACCTATCTGTATGAGGCCCTATTCTATTCCTTTCGCTAAGGAAAAAGCTTTGAAAGAGGAGATTGATTATTTGTTACAAGAAGGGATTATTTCTCACAGTGAGTCTCCTTATAGTTCCTGTGTGGTTTTGTTGCGGAAACCATCGGGAAAACATAGACTGTGCATAGATTACAGGAAACTGAATGCTGTCACAGAAGGTCAGGTGGATCCATTACCTGATACTACTCAACTATTTGCCAGGCTGAACAAGGCAAAATATTTTTCTAAGGTGGATCTTAGCAAAGGCTATTACCAAATTCCAGTAAAGCCTGAGGTTCGACCTTATTTAGCCTTTAGCACCTCGGAAGGTCATTATGAGTTCAACATGTTACCGTTTGGGTTGAAAAATGCCCCGAGTGTGTTTTCAAGGATGATGCGAAAATTATTGGATCCCCTGAAAAATCCATGTATTTCGAATTTTATGGACGATATCCTCATTGCTACGGAAACATTTGAGGAACACGTTACCTCTTTGAATATGCTGTTTGATAGACTCAGAGAGGCTAACTTAACCGCTAGGCCAACAAAATGTTGTATTGGTTGTAAAGAGTTGGAATTCTTGGGACATACTGTACATCAGGGTAGCATGACCCCTGATCCCAAGAATCTGGAAAAATTGAAAAGAGCACCTAGACCACAAACAAAGAAAGATGTGCGATCTTTCGTGTCGTTGTGTGGTTTCTACCAAAAGTACATCAAAAATTTTAACTCTATATGTGCTCCTCTGACGGATTTAACTCGCAAAGGTCAACCTGATACAATAAATTGGTCAGCACAGTGTGAATTGGCTTACCAGGAGTTAAAAGAGAAACTTACAAGCAGGCCAGTATTGCAATTGCCTGACTTGAATCAAGAATTTATCGTGAGAAGTGACGCAAGCAATGTGGGCTAGGCGCTACATTGTTGCAAAGGTCCTCCTCACAGGATGGGGAATTGAACCCAGTCGCTTATGCAAGCCGCAAGTTGAACAAGGCGGAAAAAAAATTATTCAACAAGTGAAAAGGAATGTCTAGCTTTGATATGGGCTATAAAAAAATTCCAGATTTATTTATATGGCAGGACATTTGTGGTCCAAACGGATCATTCACCACTCGTATTCCTGTCACAGGCCAAGCATGAAAATTCCAGATTATTGAGATGGTCCTTGTTATTGCAGCCATACTCATTTCTGATAGAATATATTCCCGGCCCTCGGAACGTAGGTGCAGACTTTTTAAGTAGACATCCTTATGATGAAGATCAGAAAAACGCGTAAGACTTCATTGAGCTAAGTTATCTCGCAGATTATAACCTGCTAATGATTGCATGTTTTAGGATGGGAGGTGTGTAGTAAAATCTGCGAGAATAATCGCTCATTTCAGTAAGATTTTAGTCATAAAATGATAATAAATAAACCAGCCCTATTGTGTCTGACGGTGATGCTCTCACACGCCAGCAACGCTGCCTTTTGTGCAGTGCTAAAGCCTATAGAACGATTCCACGGTAAAAATCTAACACGCGTTTTAGTTTCGGTTTCGAAAACGTACTACCAACATTTAACATTTTGCCAGATCTGCTGCATACATTTTGCAGCCTAGACTTATAATTAACGATTTTGCGGAAGTGTGCCGCAAAATAACTATCTGAATTAACGTATTCTGTCAACTTTAACGCTGGTAATAAGTAGTAATCCTTACATTTTTTGGTAGTGTTACACGATACAATACAAATTATTAACGCCAATTCTTAACCCGCCACGCCAACACCCCGCTTCGCTTGACACATTCTGCCATGCATATATACACGTGGCGACAAAGCCAACAGAAGTAAAACACGCAGACAAATTTATTGCCTCCTCGCGGTAATGTTTCTGACGTCACAAAAACAAGTTAGTTATTTGAAAAATACATGCTAGCGAGATGAAAGAGAGGGGAAGATGGCCGTCTTGTGTAAAATATTTATTTGACGATGACCGGTGACAAAATTGAAAATCTAAAACCATAATGAAACTGAACATAAAAATTATATGGTAGTATAGCTTAGAGTTCACTGAGCAAGAATGTGTTTTAAATAATATGATAGTCCCAGTATTAGCCAAGTTATTGAGAAAATACTAAATGTCTACGAACGCACGACCAGACAGACTGTTGTTCCTGCTTGTTTTTTTTCATAACGTTAGTGGGGACACCGGCTTAGAAGGGAGGCATTGAGGTAAATTCAAATTCGCTTGGGTAACAAGAGTATAGGAGGAGAGGGGAGCGGTAGGAAAATTGTTACCAAAAACTAACATCGTTTTGTATTGGCATAACTAAAGCAGACTGGCCAATCGACTACCAGACGCAGAGTATGTTTGGAATTATTTGTGTTTTTCAAAAACTGCATTTGAATTCTGGTAGTCGCAAGCTTTCGATTGGCCAGTGCTACTAAATATTAGCAAAAAGCTTTCACTATTCATTGCCAGTTGAACAGTATTTTTTATTCAGATACGCTGAGAACAGCTGTGATAAATTTAAAAGTAAATTAAATAACTAATAAGTATTTCACAGTCTGGACGGAGCAGAAGAAACTGAGGCCATTTCTTTGCAAAGTCAGCGTCATTTGTTTATATTTCTTGATTTGTGGTAAGAATGCTTTATGAATTTAATATGTTTAATCCCATTACCAAAGTTAGATACTGCTATTGGGAAAAAGAGAAGGACGTGCCGGGAGCAGACATTGTTGAGTCCTTACGTTGAAATGTATCTAAATAATGTATGTTGTCATGATTATGTTTGAATATTATTGTATTAGAGTATATTAGTAAGCCTCCGTGTTCAAGGAACACTGTTCAACATGCCTGAAGCATTTATATTTAAAAAGAAAAAGATGAGAAAAATATATAAAAGGAAATGTGGTTACCCCACATTATATTATTGAGGAAAACTATGTAAACGTACAGTGGCGTATCTGCCATAGGGACCTGAGGGGTGGTCACAGCAAGGTGGGAGTCATGAAAAATTAGGGGAGGAGTGCACCTGAAATGCACGCGAGGCTGACCCCATACGCACGTATGAAATTAAATAAAAGAATAAGTGATCAGATGTAAAAGGCCAGGGTGTCCTTTTGTTGCAGAGGTTTTGTTTCCTGTTGCCAGCTGGTGACAGGAAACCTGAGGAGTGACGATAACGCCAAGAGGTCTCCGAAATTTTGAATATGTTTTCAAGAGATAACAGCAGGAGCTTAGGCGTGTGATGTGATATCGATATTTCTGCAACTACACAATATCTTATCTTTCAACAAGAAACCCCAGGTGATATGTTAAGGACCTGGGTATATCTGACAGTTTCGTGTTAAATAAACACTATTATTTCAAATAATACTCAGGAAGTGATGGGGTATGATGATAATACAGCCCCTCATACACAGTGACTCTCCCTCTTAGAAGAATAAATTTAAGCTGTGAACATTCCAACAGGAAAGACATATATTAACATTGTAGTTATTTGGGCAGATTGTCCACACAATTTTAGTTAATCTTTTATGTAAATTATCTTGTCCTCATTTTTAAAGACCTGTCCAAACAATATGACTGGACAGGCAAAATAAATTGTATAAAAAATTATCAAATTTAAAGAAAACCTTAACCACAGGTTTTATTCACTTCCTCATAGAAACTTAAAGTGTTTTTGTGTTGTGTACCATCATTTAATTTCTCCCCTAGACACTAGGTACATCATACACCAGACACTAGAGCCAAAATAGTGACCGTGTGAGATCTAGGGAGGTAGCGTTAGGTTCCCTGCACATAATTCATCATCATCATTTATAGAGTCAGGGGCCTACATGTGCTTGACCTCACACGGTTAATACATACACGGATTTCATTCTTTTAGGATACCATCATAACCTCCCCAGCAAAATCTAACTTTGCTACAGACGTGTACACAGAAGCAAACAAAGAAGTAAAAGGAAGTATCAAAAGAGACAAGAGGAAGTATATTGAGGAGTTGGAAAGAGAGGCAGAAGATGCTGCAGCCAAATGAAATATGAGAGAACTGTATAACAGCACAAAGAAGCTAACAGTGAAATACAAGCAAACAAGTTGCCTCATAAAAGACCAGAATGGAAAACTGCTTAGCAATATACATGAGCAAATGAAGAGGTGGACAGAATATTTTGAGGACCTTCTCAATAGACCAGCTCCACAAAACCCCCCGGACATCCAGCCAGCAGAAGAAGAGCTACAAATTAACGGTGAAAGACCAACGAAGGAAGAAATAGAGAAAGCCAAAAAGCTTTTAAGAGATGGAAAAGCGTCTGGACCTGATGGCATTCCAGCAGAGGCCATCAAAGCAGATATCGACACGGCTACAGAGATGTTATATAAATTACTTGGTAAAGTCTGGGAAAAGGAAAAGAGTGCCTGTTATTTTACCCATATTTATGTATTTACAAGTCATGGACACGAACAGAAGGAGCAATGCGCGTTCGCTGTCCCTTTTGGTTGTGTTTAAACGTGTCTTACTGTCTGGAGACGTAGATACTTTGTTTCAGGGCTATGGGAAGGAAGGAAAGGGGAAAAAATCCTGATAGATTCTGACTTGCACTGTAGCATATGTATGAGAAATCTGAGTTATTCATGGAATTTCACCGGGATAAAAACACCGAATACATACAAATACCAAATAAAACCTAGATGCTGAGGAGTAAGTAGTTGTTAGAACGGATCACGTTTCCACATCGAGAGATGTTTGTGAATTAACTCTCCAAAAATATCCGTCCATTGTCTTGGTGGTACACTGACTTCCCCTTTGATACTCTGTCCATCTCGTGACATTTTATTCTCAATTACATTGCAGTCTTTCTCTAGGCCGCTTGCTCTCAATCTTTCCTTGAGTTATAATATTTAGCACAATGGAATGTGTTTTTTTGTAGGTACAAGAATTTGTTTGTGTATAGCTTTTACCGGTAAAAATGCAAATGAGTTTTTATTAAACTTATGTTATAAAATTAGATGATCCAACATGATAATAATATGATCATAACTCCAATATCAGATAGAACTTCACCATGACAAACTGCAAAAAAAAAAAAATAAAAAACTACCACTGCATGAACATGTGAACACTTGGTGCAGGAATCCTGCAAGGTAACTAGCTACAGGGGTGGTTCCATGCTCCATTAGGGGCGCGAGGGAGAATAATAATGTCGACAATGACACACTTTGTTACTGACGTAGATCTTAACAGTTATGTGATTACTAGCAATAACCCGTCAAAATTGAAAAGTTTTTAATTGCAGCCATCTTATCATTTTGATCCATAATAATAAGTCTGCAATACTTTAAATTAAAATTTTGTCTTGAAGAAACAATCAAAAACTTACAATTTAAGGTTATTTTTAAGAAAATGATGAGTTAAATCCGTTTCCCGAATGAAACTGGACAGAAGAGCATCTTGATTGTCTGTTGATTTAATCTGCATCTCCGCACCTTCCTGTCTCCAGTTCATGTACTGTTTATCAATTGTGTTGTTGGCTTCTTCCCATAATCAAACTGTTCATGCACACCGCCATTTGCGCACTTTTCTATTTTCGGGAGAGTACATATAAGGGAAACAATACAATTATTGTTTAACTTTCAAACACAGTTGCACCCCTTATCTGTGGTTGAAAGTTAATGTACTCTCTGGAAAATAGAAAAGTGCGCAAATGCCGGTGTGCATGATGTGACCGACCGACCGACGTACTTACGGCGGGAATTATGGTATTGGATGTACTCTTGTAGATGTCACATTGATATGGCCATGCCCAAAGACGATTTCAGATAAGTAAATTCAAACTCTATGAGATGATTGTGACTTGTTAATTGTTATCATGGAGACTAGAATAACTGGACACCGCTAATTTCTCATGAGAAATGAAAGTGCGGACTCGCTAAGTTCAAGAATGCTCGAACGAATGACACATTACGGTCCACTATACCGAGCTGATATCGGCACCAATCAACTTGTTTCCAGCCGTTTTACTCCAAACCTGGTTCCATTCAGCAGGCATTGTCTATGCTAAAAGGTACAGGTAGTCTCATAACAGATACTTCCGTAGGGGAGTAAAGTGTTTGAGACTTCACCATACTAGGTCCAGTATCGAGAGGTAGGGGGTGACTAGTTCCCTTCCTTGCTGCCTTTTTTTCCCTAACTCAAAGTCAGGTACCCATTTACAGCTGAGTAAACTGGAACATGTCGGTACCGTGATTCGAACCAAGCACCTTTGCCGCGAGATACCAGCTCTCTAATCACTCTGCCAATCGGACGCTCATTGTCTAGGATAGGGGTAGATAACCCCAGAGCTGTGGGCACCTACTTTAGATATACTGAGCTTTCTAAAGATATACCTTGGTGAGCAATACTCATTTCTGACCGCAAGGTCTTATTTGAGCATGTGCCCTAATGTAACCGAGGCACCCAGTGTCTAGGTTGAATGAGCGCGGCTCGCTAAAGGAAGAAAAATTTAATTTAAAAAAAAAAAAACTTAGCTGACACTGTATATGTTTTCAGGCTTCAGGGTTTTTGAAATTTGCAATCAGTGCTGCAGCCTATATGTAGCTGTTATTTCTTTACTATTCCCAACTGCCGATGGATTTTTAACATGCGCAACTTGCACACAGGGCCTCCTATTTTTCGCCCTTGTCCGAGAAGGCTAGGCATCCGATCTCACTACCCAGGAGACCGTGGGGTGAGGGGCGGGGGGGGGGGGGTAATGACATCATTAGGACCACTGGTTCTGAAAGAAAATATCCATACATTATATTCCCTCTACTGGGAATTGAACCTGGTGCCTTTAGAATTCTAGGTGGACGCCATACCTCTTAGCCACTCCGACCCCTCACCCTGCCGCTGCCCTCACAAAAGTTAAAAATTAGAAACCATCCCACCACAGAAATATTTATAGAATATTTTATTCCTATATACACACACTGGGATTCTCGCCGGTGCTACGGAGTTCGTGCACTGTGCTGAGATCCTCCTTGTGAGATCTAAGGGAGGAGATCGGAGCACTGATGGAGTTGTCCGTGTACAATGAAGATAGTCATTAAAACCAAACTTGTATTTCTGCCGGACAGAAAAAAAAACTAATTTAAAAAACATTTGACCAAGTGTTAACTTCACATCAAAGAAGACATCACTTTAGTACCTTATTCGGTTCATAAACAAAAGTTAATTTGAGTAAATTAACCAGCAGGTTTTCCCTGGTAGCGCTGAAAAAGAAGTATATTAAACCCAAGGGATACCGCGCTTTTTAAACTCCAGCGTGAGAAGAGGTCTAGTCTGGAATTTACCTAGCTTAAATAGTTTTTTTTCCCCCGTCATATAGAGATCTATCAAATCAACCCTTACGGACTATCGGTAGGCACGATCGACCAGTAGCCGACCCCTGGTCTAGGATTTAAATTTCTTTGAAATAAGATAGACACCAGCTTTTAGCTTCAATAGGGGAGATGATTGCATGCCTGAATGACTTGATGATTGCACGCCTGAATGACCTGTGTGATTAAGAAACCGAAACGGAAAATCAATTGCATTATTATTTATTATCATCAATCGAAATCAGTGAGCACCCGCTGTGATATTTCTTCTTACAGTAATAAGTACCACAGTTTTGTTTTTAAGAGTCATTGCTTTGGAATGTTTTGTTGTTAGGATGACTTTGTTTTAGAATTCATTTGTTGATGAAATACTAGAACTTAATCAAATGTATGTGCAGTAATACCCGTGATATTTATTACTTTATCGTGGCGTGCTTCTGGGATATAAACCATTACCTACCTCCGAAACAGAATGGTCGTTCATATTTGGACGTATGTTCTAATGTAAAGACGGATCTTGTGTCTAGTCTACTTAAAATAAAAGGACTGGATATTATTTGATACTTAGTTTAGACTTGATAGGTTGGATATATAGTGCGTTTCAAAAAGTCGGTCGACGATTGACTTCAAATATCTCCATATTCCTTGCACTGATAAACATGATTTTTTGCATGTGGTCTTATATTTTCAATGTCCCAAAGTTTTTATAAAATTCAATGTTGCAGGTAGTGTTATTTTCTTGCAACGGCTAATTCCTTTGATCTTTTTTAACGAAGTAATTATTTTGTCCTGGAAGAAAATAATTTACCGTAAATGAAGGAAGTTGCATATTTTCGGCAAAGGCGTCTATACAATTCGAATGTTAGAGGGGTTTGTTGATGAAATGAGCGTTTACTTAAACCCAAAGCGTGAATAGTTCTCTTTTCAGGATTTGAGAGACTCCGATACAGTTTACCACGCTTAGCTTCTCTGCAGAAATATTTATACATCTTCACTGCCATTGTATGCAGTGTAAGGAACTTGACTTTCATACCCATTGTATTACAGACATAGAATACCACAAGATATGCCTATGCACTGAAATACACAATCAGTAGAACGGTAACTGAACACACCGGAAGGATCAATGTAATGTTCAAAACAGTGCGGAAGTGAGCTGAAACACGAGGAAAATCGTGTGCAATACGTTCAAGATGTTAAATCGAAATAGCCCACAAATATGAAGGGGTAAGCCCTCTAAATACACGGTTGGACTAGGAGGTGGTCGATTTTGTATACTTTAAATAAAGAAAATTTAAAACCATAAGTGTGTTAACGAGGAAAAGAATGTCCCCCTCGGGACATAGCGATCATTAGGTCATATGCAAAGTTGCAACAATTACGATCAAGTGGTTGCAGAGATATTGAATATTAAACAGCGGCAAACATTGTGAAACGCACTATAGTATCTTAGCCCGAACATATCTGCACGTTTGACGGTAATCAGAAAGTTAAGGGGTGCTCCTTAATCTACAGCGCATTTTAAGTCAAAACAGCGCACAAATGAAAAATGGGATTCGTCTATATTCGGATAATTTATATTTCCTTGAATCTAAATATGTGAAAATAATTTGTCAGAACACATTCTAAGTAGATGTTTTTTGATTTTGTAAAAAATAATAGTACTTTCTTCAGAAACTGTGTTTTTCCTATGAAGAAAATCTACATTTTCTCAGAACCTCGTTCTATGCTACTAATATTCTTATATAACTTGCACATTTTTTAGTCAATCAAATGAGATTTTGCACAAATACTTTCCTTAGGATAACAAAACATTTTTTCAGAACCGATTTTCGATATCTTATCAAAATTTTCATTTATTCCAAATAAAGTTGTACAATTTAAAAAAAAAATGATTACTATTTTTAGATACAAACTTTAAAGTTCTATATCTTAAAATCTACATAAGTTATCAAAAAATCCAATCTGACAAAAGTTTTAAAATATAATTGTAACCGTATGGCCAGAAAGATGTAATTCTAGACGGCGTAATTAATTTTCCATCTGGTCTACGGTGAAAATTTGTGCTCATGATGGCATTCTCACACGGAAATGGGCGATTTAAACGAAACACACCTTTGCCATCCGTGAAGAAGACAGACGTGTGAGACATGGGAGACAGCGCTCGGTTGTTAGACATCTCGGCGCTGTCTGACACCAGAAGAAAACACCTTTTTGAGCACGAAACCGTAAGAAGTGTGAGTAGGGCAACGAATATCGTGGGATGTAACAGCCCATTAGTGGGCGGACCTTGAGTTGTGTCGATTAGGAAGATACTCTTGACTAAGATGTGATCTCATGTCATCCAAACTGAGCATAGGACTCCTGATTTGCTCACTAGAGAGATGGCGGAGTTTTTCCCAGACATTTTGACGTGGCTATCATGTGGTACAGGGGTGGACATGTAGATTTAACCTGAAACAGTGAGAGGCTTCAATGAGAGAGCTGAGAAGTAGCCAGATCGTTTTGTGCAAAACGCGCCCTCGTACGATAACCAACTGAGGTTTGGGCTTTTGCATAGTTGCGTCTGAGCTAAGAGAACTAACAACATTGAGAGAGTCCAGCAGTCTGTGCTGGGTTGTTATATGGTGTTACGTAGAGAATGTCGGCGTCTGTGGCCTAATGGATATGAACGCAGTTTCATAATCCAGATATACCAGGTTCGAAGCCTGCTGCAGGCGGTTTGATAGCAGATCGCTTTGTGTGGATTTTTAACAATGGTATAAGCGCCGTACCGTTCAGAAAGCAATGGCAAACTACTGAATGAAATAAATTGCCTAGAAAAATCACAAACAGCCAATAAAAGCTGGGGTTGATTGCTACGTCCTGTAAAGGATAAGCAACTAACTTTACGTAGAGAATACCGAAATATCTAGGTTATACAGTGTTGCTTAGGAATTGCCTTCAAAGTAAACTTGTGGACAACATTGTTTCTGTATGATTCTTGTGCTACCTGATAGGGTTTCATTAATAAAAGTGGGACCCCTGTCATCAAGAGAGTTTTTATGTGACTATGGAACGTGTGTGAAAGTAGGCCAGAGAGAGTGACGACAACATTACACACGAATTCTTATTCTTCTTCACACATCGTCTTCGCACTGTCACATAATGATAAACATTCTGTTTAAATTAGGTATTGGTATATTTTAAAAATCAAAAACAGCCTTAGCAAATTGAAATAGAACAAAACAATTTAATATGGCCGCCGTTTCCATGACAACCGATGAAGCAATACTTTCAAATTCTTTCTTATGCGTATCTAGGATTGGTGAAAGTTGAGCATTTTCATTTAAATCCTATGAGGAATAACAAAAATAGCATTTCACTGTATCTCCACTCCTCAAAGAGAACAATAATGACTTTACGAAAGTATTCTAAGACAGTGCATTAACTACGTGTGTGGACAACACGAAAGAGGTACTTACGTGTGTAACCAGCCTCACCGTTCACACGTTTTGTGTACTGCGGAAGATATAACTTTTTTTTTGTCCTCTATAACGTTCGAGTGCTTGCCCGATTTCTTTGTACGGTAAGGTTTACAATAGATTCAGTAGCAGAATATGGGCTCACGCCCCTTTTGGGAATCGATATTTATTAGAATTATTGGTTGTCCCTCTTTCTTTTCTTTGTAATAATTTTTATGGTGTCTGTTATTATTTCTTTAGTTTATTAGTTTTGTATTTCTTTCCATTTCACAGCTGGCCACCGTTTTTCTTCCATTTCGTATAAGACAACGTTAGCATTCTAGCCTTCGTCTTAATACCTGTTCAGGTGTTCGTGTCCGCCTTGTTAACATAAATGGGGATTAACTTCCCGTTAAAGTAGTTTAAAAAAAAAAAAATTTACTTACTAACAAACAAACTATTACTTACATAGCAATAACCTACTTACTTCAGTTACATGTAAAATATAAACACGTGTTACAATTACGTTTATGAATAACTTGGCATTTATAGATTTCAACTGTGGACGACATCTGCGCACTGAATAAATTATTTGTACAGTAATAAACGTAGACAATTAAAAAAAAATTATTAATGAAAGACTTTCATGTCAATTATCTGGAATTAATGACAAGAACGAGACAAGCGCCAATAAAATTCAAGAAATGTGAAGACGGCAATGGAGATGGATACGACACACATTGAGAAAACCTGTTGACAGCATTACCAGACAGTCCTTGTTGTGGAATCCTCAGGATAAGAGAGGAAGAGGTAGAGGTAGAGGAAGAGGTAGGGGAAGACGTAGAGGAAGACGTAGACGTAGAGGTAGAGGAAAAGGTAGAGGAAGACCAAAGATCACGTGGAAAAGAGAACTAGACAGATAGAGATAAGAAGACATGGAAAGACCTTGAGCAGACGGCACGTGACAGGAAGACTTGGCATACGTTTCTTGAAGGCCTTATATCCTTTGGGAGTTGAAAAGTGAAAGAAGAGGAAGACGAATACACGGTGCGATTTATAGTGTCGTATACGTTATACTGGGCGGGGAACCAATGTTTGCCACGCAAAAGTATGGCGGGGATGGCCTATGGAACGTTGTCAAGGTCTCCAGAAATTCGCTCGTTATGAAAGAAAGAGAATATTCGAGGTAAGGATAAGAAGAAGAGAAGGCGAATACTCTCCATTAGATAGCTTATTCTAATAAATCACGGAAAGTCTTCTGTTTCCCTACGGAATTAACGTCTTTCCTGAACTCTCGATAAAGAAAGAGCCCCCAACTTCCTAAAGGAAGCATTTTGCCTATAAATAAATACTTAACACAGACAGCACGAGTAATACTTTAAATAAAAAAAGAATGATCAACGCGGCTATAAGGTTTATTAGTTAAATATGTACACATATAGAGTTAGTGTAAAGTAAAAAGGATTATGGTGAAAGATAACTCACACACAGATGAAATGTAAAAAATGTAGTTAATTAAATATGATTACGGAACTAGGTAAACAGTGAAATGATGATGGAATATATTAAGTGTTTCCACACAGATAATCGATCTACACTGTCCAGGAGTCCTTCAAATTTCCTCCCCTGTGACATTATATCCAGTTATGCACCGACTGTCCAATGTAGATGTCTGTTAAACCATGTGGGTTATTTCCAAGACGAGTACTTATTGATGAAAGTTTTTGCACGTGAGTAGTGAGAACTTGTAAATGTAATGTCCCTCAACGCTTGGAAATCTCTCTAGCGTCGACAAACTGTTGACATTTGTCTCAGGAACATGTCTCTTCTCTGCTCTTGAAAGGGCATTGACTAACTGGAGTTATTCACGAAATAATTTTCTGGTACCCAAGTGTGTTGCTATGGAGCTATCTTGAGTGAATTTACCTCGTGCAATACAAGATTAGAGTAGATAAATTCACTTTATGCACTGTCGCATTGAATAGCTGAATATGGTTCATGTTATAAGCTTTCGAGTGATATAACTTAATATCCAGACGAATCCATTTGTGAGTGCTTAATCTTGATATCGTGACAGATCACTTGGGGTTATGTGATCTTGATATATAGCCTCATCAACTTGTGAGTATGTGATCGTGATGCAGGAAATGTGCTTGTGTGTGATTTGTTTGTACCTGATATGTAGGAGAATCAACTTGTGCGTGATTTAACGTGATTCAGGCGATAAGCTTTTAAGTGCGTTGAACACACTTGTATATATATATATATATATATATATATATATATATATATATATATATATATATATATATATATATATATATATATATATATATATATATATATATATATATATATATATATATATATATATATATATATATATATATATATATATATATATATATATATATATATATATACAAAGGTCCAGGTAGACATACATAAACACGTAATGTGTAGACTCAGACTTCTGCAGGACAGAAAACAAAAAGAGGATTCTTGAGTTTCACATCTAATATCAATAATTGACTTTCTGTTTTATCTTATTCCTCACTTCTGCTTCTTTATAACTGACCACTCTGGTTTTAATTCTCATATTTTGATATTTGACATGTGACACACTGTCGTGAGGTGGTTCAGAATATGTTTGATGTAAGAAAGTTCTGAGCGAGATGCGGAATATTAGATAGAAATAGAGTCACGAATGTGAATAGATAGTTAAGTATGACAGTCAGGTGAGAAGGAAGTTATGCATATGTATTAAATCAAGTCTCACCTGCCACTCTCGCAACTCTTGTTAAAACGTCATACAAGCACTCTTCCTCCCCGAAATATTATAAATACTGCAGTAAGGACAGGACAGGTCAACATTCAAGTGACAGTTGAAAGAGGAAGTAAATTTGACCGCTGGAAACACACGCATATATATTCTAGGTAGCTTCAAAAAGTTCCTGGAATTTGTGTATAGTATAAAAATAAGTAACAATGCAATTATTTACACTACATTTCCTTCAAAATAGTTCCCTTCGTCAACTACACACTTTTGCCAACGTTGGAAACATTCCCGGAACTCATTTTTTGACACCTCTATCAGCTGCTTTGTCGCATTGGTGATAACGTCCTCAGCATCCGTGAATCTCTGCCCTGTCAGTGCGAGGGAACAAAAAAAATTCAGGCAGTGCCAGGTCGGGAGAATATGGAGGATGTTCCAGTACAGTCACATTGTGCGTTGCGAGGTACTGCTTCACCAGTAGGGATCGATGTGCTGGCGCATTGTCATGCAGCAGAACCCAACTGTTTGTTCTCCATTGTTCTGGGCGTTTCCTTCTGATTGCATCTCTTAGACGACGGAGGATATCAACGTACATTTCCTTGTTAACCGTTCGGCCTTCAGGAATGAATACACGGTAGACAACACCCTGGGAATAAAAAAAAACTTGCAACATAACTTTTCCTTTGCTCTTGTCCAAACGAAATTTCTGTGTCCGGGGAGATGAGGGTGATTTCCATTCAGAGGACTGACGTTTTGTCTGAGGATAGTACAAAAAACACCACGTCTCGTCTCCTGTGATTATGTTGTTGAGAAAATTGCTAACTTGATCAGCCACAGTGATTGGGTCTCCTGCCAGTGTCAATCTCGTTTCTTTCTGTTCAGGAGATAACATTTTGGGAACCATGTGTTGACAAACACGGTGCATGTGCAGTTCATTGTGGAGAATACTGTGGCAACTTCCAACTGATATTCCAACTTCTGAGGCTATTTTCTCTGCACTAAGTCTTCTGTCAACACGAACAACGTTCCAAACACGCTCAATGTTTTCATTGTTTATCGAGGTAGGCGGTCGTCTGCTACGTGGATCATCATCGACACTAACACGACCTTCACGGAAACGCTTGTGCCACTCAAAAACTTGCGATTTCTTCATTGTGGTATCACCATATGCTTTATTAAGCAAGGTTACTGTCTCTGAGGGTGACTTCTCAAACAAAACACAACATTTGACATTTGTACGTTGTTCAATCAAGGACATATTCAACTCCGACGATGCTACGTGCACACCACACAAACAAACTTCTGTAACTTCTGTTCGAGAGTACATGTGAAGGTTACATCAGCCATGTCGCTTCCTCAAGGTCACTACCAACTTATAAAACTAAATATATATACAGTAGACCCTCTATAAGTTGACCACCCAAGGGACTGTAGCAAACCGGTCAACATACGGAGGTGGTCAACATACGGAACGAGGCCTATTGTTCTGATACTTTACTTCCTTGAACAGCTTATATTGGAGAATACAGTATCATACGAAATCCTACATAATCACAACATCAAATCAAATCATCAACATCTGTTTTATCATGGTTTAATCATTCTTTCTGAAAAGAGGAGTCAATCTTGGTCTGTGTCTTATTCTTATTACAAACATAAGTGGAGAAAGCACTCTCAACGCTGGCTACACCACTCAACATACCTGGGCATTTTTCCACAGCAAATGACTTCAATTGCATTATCAGATGCCTGACAGCCTCTTCTTTTGGAGTCTCTGCAATTTCTGTGTCATCGTCACTTGCTTCTTCAACTTCACCAGCTGCTTCATGCACTGTTATGCTTGTCTGTACTTCAGTCAATATCACTTGGAAAATTCCTTCTGGGTCAGGTTCATTACAGGTTGCCACCTCATCATCCATTGAAACAAAACCTTCAAAATCTACTCCTTCGAATTCTGCCATTGGCGATGGACTGTCCAATGGGGCTAAAACGTCATGCTCTTGGGTTGTTACAAATCCACATTTCTTGAAACACTTCTGTATCATTTCCGGCTGAACTTTATTCCAAGCAGAACTGATCCAGAGGACAGGATCCAGAGCGTTAACTGATACAGCGGATGAAGTTGCTTCCACAGGCGGACCACAGATCTGTGTTTTAGTAATGACCCACTGCAGGAGCTGGGCCCGGTAGTGCATTTTAAATGTTTTGATGATGCCTTGGTCAAAAAGTTGGGTTTTTGAAGTCGTGTTTGGAGGCAGAAATTTCAGTGTCACGTTTGTGAGATGTTCCACTGTTTCTTCTTCTTCATTTCTCGGTCGATGCCCCTTACCCACTCCTCAAATAGGGCGCCAGTCATCCATGCGGATTTGTTTGATCTCCAAGTGACGGGGAGGTCTTTGGGCTTCAGGTTCTTGAATGCGCGTGGCTTTGCCGATTTACCAATCACCAAGGGCTTTAGTTTCTCTCCGGTTGAGCTAGCGCAAAGCATAACTGTGAAACGTTCTTTGGAAAGGTTTCCGCTCTTACATTTGTCACCCTTCATGGTGAGGCTCCTGTCAGGCATCGCCTTGAAAAAGAGTCCGCACTCGTCAGCATTAAAGATGTCGTCGTCTTTGAAGCCTCTGGCGAAGTAAGGAAACTTTTTGATGAACTCTTCCACAGCTTCTACTGGAACTTCATTGGATTCACCACACAACCTTTTATGGGAGATCGCGTGTCTCAGTTTAAATTTCTCGAGCAAACCACTTGATGCATGGAAATCTTCTGCCACCCCGAATTCCCTTGCAAATTTTTTAGCAACTTCTTGAATCATTGGCCCGGAGATTTGGGCGTTAACTGCCCTCATTTGTTTGAACCAGTTTAATGTGGCTTCATTGACTTCATCTAGGGGAGTTTTCCTCCTTTTCCGCTGTAGATCTCCGCTTTCCTTACCACATCTCTCCAAGTACTCATGTTTGCGTTTTTGGATGTTGCTAACTGTGGTCTTGCTAACCCCAAAATGTTCTGCCGTCTTTCTTTGGCTGCTGCTTTCCAGAAAATGTAGAAGATCAACCTTTTCCTTCATTGTCAGCTCCTTGAGTTCTTTCCTTTGGGCCATCAAAGAGGTTAGGTTAATTTTGTCAACGATAAAGTGTATAAAACACAGTCTGAGAGAGAACTTACAGTTTAGTAGTTGAATTACTATCAACCGGCAGGGCAGTCATAGCAAGAATGAAGATTTTGCTTAGAAGTTGGTCTTTTTATACTGCATGTTTACGAAAAAATCTAAGAGGTTAGGTTAATTTTCTTTGTCGGCAAGCATCATTCGAAAAGCGGTCAGAAAGCCTGTGCCTACAAAATTCAAAGACACTGATTTTTTAAAAACTGGTCAAGTAATAGAGGGTAAATTACTATTGTGTGTCATAGTCCAAGTGGTCAAGATACAACTTACAGAGGTGGTCAACTTATAGAGGTCATGTTCCATTGAGTACAAGTGGTGCGTGTCCGGTCTATGAAAATGTGGTCAACTTCGGGAGGTGGTCAATGTAGGGAGGTGGTCAACTATGGAGGTTCTACTGTATCTATATATCTATATCTATATATATATATATATATATATATATATATATATATATATATATATATATATATATATATATATATATATATATATATATATATATATATATATATATATCACGGCTGTTTGCCAGCGATCTTTTAGTTATTTCCCCTTGTTCCCCCGACCGCGCTATTTATAGCTATCGTGTCAGAGGTCACGTGGTAACTTCCTAACTGGAAAAAAAGGTGGCGGATTTTACTTTTGATAGGGCTTAATTAATGTTTCTAGGCTACTTTATTATTATAAATACCGGCTTTAATTTTGCGTAACGCTAGACTAGAAATGTTAGAGTAAATTTTAGAACAAGAACAAACATTTTATCACAATTAGAACAGAAGATATAATAGTCTGAAATAGTGTAAAATTTACGTTTTTTTTTATATTTTGTTATGGTTTGTTTATAATGCAATTTTCACTAAGTCGGTCACAATCAACATGCATAACAAATTACAGAAATCAAAAGTAGAAAACCTGCAGAAAATGGATATCAGAGTTTTGTTTTGGTTTCATGCGTCAAACATTAATTATTGAAACATTAAATTGCAAGTCCACATTTATTACCTTAAAATAACACACCCAATTGTCCCCAAAAACATGAGAGCTAACAATTATCTCAATCATACATCACTATGGTCTTGTAAAAATAAGTATGGTCATGAGTAAAACGAAATGTTCAATTTAATAGATAAATAGGTGTATTTAAAAAATACATCTATTAAATGATTTCCACACTCTGTTAATTCTGTCAATCTCAAGCAACAACTGCCATAATTTGCTCTAGCCCCAAAATTTCGCTCAATTATCATTCACACTTCCTTTTTTTTTATAGGATGAATCTGTACATTCACAGATGGAGAAATTTATAACAAATGAGTTTCCATTATAAATTTTAATTGTGAAGTTATATTTTTAATACCTCTGGCGCGTCTTTCAATTTTCAATCTTCTCTGTTTTCTCTCCTGTGCCCACGTAAGACCTACTGTTTCCTTCATGGCTATTGCTAATTCTTTGGATATTCTAACTCTACTTTCAATGCCTGCTTTTCTGCAAATTTCCTGACGTGACGTTTCTGAACAGCGTTGTAGTTCATGTGCCTGCTGCAGGTCTAATGAATCAGTTGATGTTCCAGCAATATGTTTTCTAACAGTGTGAAGCAATTGAGATCGCTTACGTTTGTTGGCGTTCTGGTGACTGATGTTTCTCTTCTATGTTTAATTAGTTTTTGTAGTACAATAGGCTGTCCTCTGGTTTTGCATTTTATGATATTACTTTTTGCTGTTTCTAGTTTTTTTTCTAACAATGGATGTGAATAGGGGTTCTTCCTTTTGTGTTAGTGGTTGTGAAGGTGGCTTAGCAAGTAACTGTTGTACTGTGATGTCGCTTTTGAAGACAGGCGAGGTGGATGTACTTGTCGTATGTATAACTGACTTGGTAGGTGTAGATGTGGCAACAAAAACTGGCATGCTAGGGTGAGTAGTGTTATCCACCTCCAAATGAATAATGGTATCGCCTTTAATGTGAGCTGGCACATCAACCTCCAGTTGAACAATATCATCACTAATGTGGGCAGGCACATCAACCTCCTACTGTACAGAGCTATCCTGACTACAGCTAAATGACTGACTAGACATGGAGGGGTCAGAAAGAACATTACAGGGGATAGAGCAGCTTTTTGTTTTTAAAACACCAAAAGATGTCTTTGCAACACAATTGCACAGTTGACATTCACTTATAGTTAAATTATGGTTTTAGTCTTTCCAGATGTGCTGACTGTTTTCCGATAGTAACTTGGCTGTTTCAAGACACTTCTCATTATGCCTCCTTTTTGAATTTTGTATTCGTAAGTAACACTTCTTACAAAATATAGTCGAATGCTGTGTGGGTTTATCACCTGATACGTTAATTCCAAACACAAAGAACAGACCATTAACGTAATTTAGAACAGTTCAGCGCTTTCTGAATTGAACGTGTTGTTTTGGAAGTTAATGCTCTCTTGCCACAGGCTCTGCACAGTGCACTGGCACAATTCATATGATGCAAAACAGTATGTTCCATTTCGTTGTTATGTAGTATAGTTTACTTGTGTATGTATAAAGGTATAGAGGAATATTTTGGGACTATCAAGTCTAACACCAGGATGTAGAATGTTTGATCTGTGAATGAAAGAAGATATACAAACAGTTACTTAGAATTCTTTGGCAGCCGTCGTGTGCACAGGATTGTCTACCAAAGAACACTAATGGAACAGTCGTTATCTCACACACAATAAAAAAAAAAAATTCATATTATAAATACAAGATTAACAAGACTTGAAAGATAGAACAAAGTATGTAGAAGTAATCTATCTATAGATTTACATGTTTTCTGACGCTTATATACGTAGCTAAATATCATTATAAATGAATGAAAATGCAAAAACAGATGGTGCTTTACAAAGTTATTTTGTTACAACCTTATTTAAGATTTGTGAGTATCAGGAATGCGTTTACAGTAATTTAAATGCTATAAAATCTGGTGACAATATGCTTGTTCTTGTAATGCCAAACTCACAAAACTGACTGCCACACATTCTCAAGATATGAAACCAAAAAAAAAAAGTATGTGGAAATAATCTTTAGCTTCCCTTCGAGAAGTCTTTATAATTATAAACTCAAACGAATGGGCCGATTTTTATATATTAAATTAATAAAAAGATTACTTATTTTATGAATTTCCTCAAATGATGACGCTGTTTTCAAAAGTCTGTAACTCCGTCAAAACAAATTTCTAACAAATAAAAATGCAATCAAAAATAGAGCGGAGAACAAAGTTATAGTACGCAAAAGAATTTTAGCGCTGTGTTTATCCAGAACGAGTGTGTAATGATTTATATTTTACTGGTTTTACACACACATCAGCTGATTTTCCCCGCCAAAAACTTAAATAGTCTTTTACGGTGTACACGAAAATGTTATACCCGGTGTCAGAATTCCGGTCACCGAAACTGAAAGAGCGCTCTGGTATAGGGCACTAACAGCCGTGATATATATATATATATATATATATATATATATATATATATATATATATATATATATATATATATATATATATATATATATATATATATATATATATATATATATATATATATATATATATATATATATATATATATATACGGTGTGAAAAATGTGAACGGTTTTGATAAGCAGTAATAGAATATGTCAAATGCAGATCACTAACCAGGGATGCAAGCCTCCAGAACGACCTAGAGTCCGCTGGGAGGACAACATTAGACAATCTGGCAATATCTGCTATGGGCCTACCTATACCTTTTTATCTGGACAGTGCTGACGTGCAACTACAGCAGAAACGCTGAAGAAGTAATTATCAAACTGCACTACAACCACAGCAGAAATGCTGAAGAAGTAATTATCAAACTGCACTACAACCACAGCACAAACGCTGAAGAAGTAATTATCAAACTGCACTACAACCACAGCAGAAACGCTGAAGAAGTAATTATCAAACTGCACTACAACCACAGCAGAAACGCTGAAGAAGTAATTATCAAACTGCACTACAACCACAGCACAAACGCTGAAGAAGTAATTATCAAACTGCACTACAACCACAGCACAAACGCTGAAGAAGTGATTATCAAACTGCACTACAACCACAGCACAAACGCTGAAGAAGTGATTATCAAACTGCACTACAACCACAGCACAAACGCTGAAGAAGTGATTATCAAACTGCACTACAACCACAGCGCAAACGCTGAAGAAGTGATTATCAAACTGCACTACAACCACAGCACAAACGCTGAAGAAGTGATTATCAAACTGCACTACAACCACAGCACAAACGCTGAAGAAGTGATTATCAAACTGCACTACATCCACAGCGCAAACGCTGAAGAAGTGATTATCAAACTGCACTACATCCACAGCGCAAACGCTGAAGAAGTGATTATCAAACTGCACTACAACCACAGCACAAACGCTGAAGAAGTGATTATCAAATTGCACTACAACCACAGCACAAACGCTGAAAAAGTAATTATCAAACTGCCCTACAACCACAGCGCAAACGCTGAAGAAGTGATTATCAAACTGCACTACAACCACAGCACAAACGCTGAAGAAGTAATTATCAAACTGCACTACAACCACAGCACAAACGCTGAAGAAGTGATTATCAAACTGCACTACAACCACAGCACAAACGCTGAAGAAGTGATTATCAAACTGCACTACAACCACAGCACAAACGCTGAAGAAGTGATTATCAAACTGCACTACAACCACAGCACAAACGCTGAAGAAGAAATTATCAAACTGCACTACAACCACAGCACAAACGCTGAAGAAGTGATTATCAAACTGCACTACAACCACAGCACAAACGCTGAAGAAGTAATTATCAAACTGCACTACAACCACAGCACAAACGCTGAAGAAGTAATTATCAAACTGCACTACAACTACAGCACAAACGCTGAAGAAGTGATTATCAAACTGCACTATAACCACAGCACAAACGCTGAAGAAGTGATTATCAAACTGCACTACAACCACAGCACAAACGCTGAAGAAGTAATTATCAAACTGCACTACAACTACAGCACAAACGCTGAAGAAGTGATTATGAAACTGCACTACAACCACAGCACAAACGCTGAAGAAGTGATTATCAAACTGCACTACAACCACAGCACAAACGCTGAAGAAGTGATTATCAAACTGCACTACAACCACAGCACAAACGCTGAAGAAGTAATTATCAAACTGCACTACAACCACAGCACAAACGCTGAAGAAGTAATTATCAAACTGCACTACAACCACAGCACAAACGCTGAAGAAGTAATTATCAAACTGCACTACAACCACAGCACAAACGCTGAAGAAGTAATTATCAAACTGCACTACAACCACAGCACAAACGCTGAAGAAGTGATTATCAAACTGCACTACAACCACAGCACAAACGCTGAAGAATTGATTATCAAACTGCACTACAACCACAGAACAAATGCTGAAGAAGTGATTATCAAACTGCACTACAACCACAGCGCAAACGCTGAAGAAGTGATTATCAAACTGCACTACAACCACAGCGCAAACGCTGAAGAAGTGATTATCAAACTGCACTACAACCACAGCACAAACGCTGAAGAAGTAATTATCAAACTGCACTACAACCACAGCACAAACGCTGAAGAAGTGATTATCAAACTGCACTACATCCACAGCGCAAACGCTGAAGAAGTAATTATCAAACTGCACTACAACCACAGCACAAACACTGAAGAAGTAATTATCAAACTGCACTACAACCACAGCACAAACACTGAAGAAGTGATTATCAAACTGCACTACAACCACAGCACAAACGCTGAAGAAGTGATTATCAAACTGCACTACAACCACAGCACAAACGCTGAAGAATTGATTATCAAACTGCACTACAACCACAGAACAAATGCTGAAGAAGTGATTATCAAACTGCACTACAACCACAGCGCAAACGCTGAAGAAGTGATTATCAAACTGCACTACAACCACAGCGCAAACGCTGAAGAAGTGATTATCAAACTGCACTACATCCACAGCGCAAACGCTGAAGAAGTAATTATCAAACTGCACTACAACCACAGCACAAACGCTGAAGAAGTGATTATCAAACTGCACTACATCCACAGCGCAAACGCTGAAGAAGTAATTATCAAACTGCACTACAACCACAGCACAAACACTGAAGAAGTAATTATCAAACTGCACTACAACCACAGCACAAACACTGAAGAAGTGATTATCAAACTGCACTACAACCACAGCACAAACGCTGAAGAAGTGATTATCAAACTGCACTACAACCACAGTAAAAATGCTAAAGCAGTGGTTCTCAATATATAGGTACCAAAATTAGTTAGCAGGAAACATTGTTGTCGATATAGCACCTTACGTTTTCCATTACTCGAAGTTTTGACTGGCATGTCTTTGACTAAATTTCTATAGTTAATTTTTACTTTTGTATTTTGGTACATGGGTCGCCAGCTTCAACAACTGGGAAATTTGGGTTGTTGTCGTTAAAAAGTTGAGAACCACTTGGGCTAGAAAAAGAAAGGCATGCAATTAATAATTTGAATAAATGGAGCCTGTGAAATGCGCTAACGAAGTATTTTTAAAAAATTTTCCAGGTAACATATTATCGTAGACTCACCCGTATGTTACTGGGGCCCGTACGGGGGGCAAAGAATCGTAACACTGTTCCTTACCAAACATGTCGTAAAAAGCGACTAAGAAGGGTTGGGCAGAAGTCGATTTCCCCGTCCTGTAAACAAAAATGTTAAACCACAAAAACTTCAACAAGCATCGACAGGTCAACTAAGAAAATTAAAACTCAACCAACCAAGACAGCAGAAGGTCCTCTGGCAGGGAGGCGCATGACGCAACATAGAGAAAGCCGAAAGGAGCATGTGTTGCTGACTAATCTTCTTTCATCTAGCAGAGCCTCCAGATTTGTCACCTGGAATGTTCGAACATTGAAAGAACAAGACAAGACGGTACAGTTGGCAGCAGAAATAGGGACTACAAGATCGATGTCCTGGGACTGTCACACACGGAGAAGAGAACTGGAGACAGAACTGAAAATGATGAGGAAAACATGGAAAGAGCTTGAGCTGATGGCACGTGACAGGGAGATTTGGCATGCGTTTGGTGAAGACCTATGCTCGTTGGGGAGCTAAAGGGTATTGACGGATTGATTATTATCGTAGACTGAAGTCTGAGGAGTCTTTAACCGTCAAAATTGTCAAAATAACAGTAACTTGCAACTTGTTAAATCTTTGTGAATGAGTTACAAACTTGATATAGAAATTGGAATGCAATAAAGGGAAGTAATTTCATTATCAACTTCTAAACTGTAAAGCACGGCAATCTCCCTTGAATTTTGAGCGGCAAGCAGTCGTGGTGTTAATCTCTGCAGAGCGTCGCGTTTTATTTTGATTAGCGAAAGGACAGGTAAGCACCAACAGCATCAGGACGAATAGCATGCACCTTAGCGGAAACAAATAATCAACATCACTCACGTCGCTTTACTGCATACGTAGTAGATAACAGAAGGAGTAAAAATGACAAGTATACACTGTTCAATTTCTGACTTACCTCGTTTATTTTATTCCGGCGTTCAAAGCAGAATTAAGTCAATTATTTTTATTTGTAATTTTCATGTTAAGAGTGTAATTGTTACGGCAATGCCACTACAGCAATCCTCCGCTTAGCGATATGAATTAATTTTTGAAAAATCAAGCGCTAACCGAAAAAGCGTTAAACGAAAATTGATTTCCCATAATGATTAATAGAAATCAATTTAATTCGTTACCGAGGTCCAGAAAGCTGCATTAAATTAAGTAAAAAAACAAGAACTACAAAGTTAGCAGCATTTACTATTTACCTATAATTAAAAGAAATATGTAACACAATGGGAATATTATGTATGTACTGTACTTAAAAAACAATATGTACAAAATATTGTAGGACTTGAACCGCCTCTACTTTCGTCAATTATGGCTACAGTTGTCACGGCAGAGCTGTCTTCATATCCGGCGACTGGTTAGCAGAAGGTTTTGTAGGTATTACTTACTTACTTACTTAGTCGTTCCCCTTGGTTTGGATCCCTGGCTCTTAGTTTCCCATGCTTGTCGTGGTAGCCGATCTTCTCCCATTCTGCAGACATGGCCAAACCATCTTAGTTGGAACTGTTCTACTTGGGTCTACAGGGGGTGGGATTTTAGGCCTTGACGTATCGTCTGGTTGCCGACCATGTCTCTTCTTGTTACTTCAACCACCTTCCTCAGATACCTCATTTCTGAGGTTTGGATTTTGTAGGTATTGACAAAGTTTTTCTGGCTCCTGATGTAGAAGGTACAGCGAACTGGCAAATGGTGGCTGAAGATATCGGAGAAAGCTTAAAAAAAAAAAAGAATCGAGCTTGCTTTGCTTGTTCTATGTTACGGATTATCAAAGATTACATTCCATTTTGGGGTCATGCTTCAGTATGCTAATAATGACAATGCTTCTGGGCCATCCCACAACCCTGAATAAACTTGATGAGCATGTGAAAGTTATATTGCTGCCTACCATGGAATTTAGTGCACAGTGTAAGATCGAATTTTTAAGCGCATAACGGGCATGTGGTATAATATAAAAACAGCGTGTGGTGGATTTGGTGTTATAGATGTTATTATTTAATATTATTTGTCTACCAAGTGAGGTCAGCTGTGTAGGCCCCTGAGTGTAGTAGTTGATGGTTAAGTATTTTCAGGGAACCTAGCTGCTACCACCCTATGATCTCACTTGGCTCTAGATTTTTATTTATTAGTTATGTGAGTACGTCTAAGTGTCTAGGGTAATGAAGATATAATGCAGTGTAAGACAAATCAATACAAATACACTTTAATTCTATCACATAAATAGGACTGGGTCAATACAACAACCACATACAGACTAACACTCTATGATATATCTTATAGAAGTCTGTGGCTGAATATTATGTAATATACTATATTACAATTTTATTTGACCTGATTCAGAATTTTCTGAGTCAGGACCAACAACAAAATGAAAATTATGGTTTTATTTACATAAAATTAAATATCACAATGGATCTTCTGTCCATATAAAGCAATATTACAATCTAATTATATTTAGGTATTTCTATAGACTAAGTTAACACTGGTAATTAATGGTGGGTTGGGGTATTTTCATCATACCCTCTCTTTTCTATATCTCTTGTGGAATGTTTATTCAACAGTCTATTATTTTATTTATTATGTTTTAATACAAGTGGATGAACTCTTAGTGCCGACACGATGGCACTTATCTTTCTGTTGGTAGTAGTTATGATGCTGACAATCTCCTATATTTCATGGGTTGATTCGTGGTAGACAGCGTGTACCAGCAAAAATTTCAACCAAATGACCAATCTGACACAGTCCCTGGTGTAGTGTGGTAGACAGCGTGTACCAGAAAACATTTCAATACTTCTCTCACGGAGATAAATACACCAGGGTTCTGGCACTAGCTTAGTACCAGAATAAAAACCCTGAAACAAGGTTATGATTCTTTATAACACAACTACAATATCATTCCACAAGTAATATGTGGTATAATTCAATAAAAAGAAAAGGGTCAGATCCCTCTGACCAACCCATTTCAACCATTTTCCTCTGAGATAACATCTCATACCAGTGCTCCTATTCTTCTCCCTAATGGCTACACCGCCTCTGACACTTCAACAATGATCCTCCCCCATAGGATAATGTGGGTTAGCCTTCCCACTGGTAATTCTTACCACAATTCAATGGAAATATCACAAACTTACGTTGACTGGCATTAGCATTAATATAGAAGTTCAGCTTTACCCTCGTCCAGACTGCCAAGGTTTTTTATTTCACTCTTAGCACTGCTGTTCTCAAAGCAGCTTGCATACTAACAATTATGTATCAAATGGCGACAAGCCTTGGAAGCTTTTTGCCAATATCACTAGACTGGCCCAATCACAGCGAGGGTCTAGCTATTTAATTCAAATTTGAAGAAAAAAAACTCCAAACATACTAGGAGAGAGTCTGCAAAACATATTTAGCTTTTTGGCCAACCAATACCCTCCTTCCTATACTCCTATACTAACCAATCGGATTTGAATCACTCTAATGCCTCTTTTTTAAACTTGCGTCCCCAAATAATGTTATAAATAGAATGAGCAAAAACAACAGTCCGTCCGTCTTACCGTTCGTAGATATATAGTATTATTTCACTATCTTGGTTAATAATTGGGCTACTATGTATATTAAAACATATTATTGCTCAGGAGATTCTAAGCTATCCTTGTGTATGATTTTTATGGCTATATTCATTGTCGTTTGGATTTTCATATTCGTCACTGTTAGTCGTCAATTATATACTTTTCCATAAGTCGGCCATCTTTCCCCCCTTCTCTATCATTTTTTATTCAAAATAAAACAACTTGTTTGGGTTACGTCAGAAATACACTACTAGGCAGGAAATGAGAGCTGACTGTGTGTGTGTATATACATTTCAACTGCGAGAATATAGTACGATGCATGCATGGGGCTTTGCGTCTTGTTTTTCAAATCTGCTAAAGGCAATACTATCGCGCGCTCATTACAATTTGGCGTTTCATAACCCAAACGCGTGACAATGGTAGCATTTCTTCTGTCGCTCCTTCATCCACCTCCCTTCTTCTCTCTCTCTCGGTCTTGGAACAAATACTCCTTGACCCTGCAAAATGTTATTTTTAATTCTCAAGGACGAACTAGGAAAGCGTGTAAGATTTGACGGCGAGATATTTTCTAAGCATTACCACTGTACAAAATTCAGCGCTCTACTGGCGCAGAAGACGACGATAGGCAACCACACACGGGCGGGTTTATTTATTTTCATAGGAGTAAAATCTTACTGAATTTAGCGATTATCTCACAGATTTCGCTACACAGCGCTATATCGAAAAAGCGCTAATCGGACAGTGTAAGACTGGGGGATTGCTGTACTGTATATTTTCGTGTGTTTTCAGATGTTGCTTGTGTGTGTATGCGTGTGTGTGTGTGTGTGTGTGTGTGTGTGTTTGTTTGTAGAGGCGTGATAAGGTGAAGACTGTTAAAAAAACGACTTACTGTACTAAGCTCTATATTTCAGCGCGCAGCAATTTGTGTTCTCGTTTGACTTTATGGTGAAACTGACCAGGAGATTTAGGTAACTGTGGTATGTGAGAGGTTATTGATGTTACTACACTAAGGGTAAACAAAGTGAGGTCCAGCTGTGTAAGTTCCCTGAGTCTAATTGATGATGATGATGTTCTCAGGGTCCCTATTCGCTACCTCTCTAAGATCTCACTCTGTGTAAAATAATCGCTGTGCTGTTGTGTGGCAAGTGTCTAGGGTAATGTATCTATTGTGATGTATGAACAATGTCAAACATAACTTTAACTCAATACAAGTGAAGTAAGTAAGACTGTTGGTAAAGTTATATTAATATATTACAATTTTTTATTTTCCTGTACCTCAATTCTTTTGGGACAGGAATGTTTTCAAATCAAGAAAATTTTATTTACAACATATAAATAAATAAAGAGGACCCTTTGTCCATAACTGGTATATTAAAGTGTCTCTGTATGTGTATCCCACAGTCTGATTTAATACTTTCTATAACAAATAGTCAATTATGTGAGGGTCTGTTGGTATCATCACGCCCCACAGGAATTTCTGTTCTGGTTGTGGAAATTGTTAAAATGAGATATCATATGCCCATTTAAAGGGACTTGACCTGACAGCCTGTATGAGGTGGATGACTGTAGACTATGCAAGGTCAACACAAGAGTTGTCTTCTGACCACAGATGCAGCATGCAGCTTTACTGAGGCTTCAATGTACACAAGGTCTGCCTGCACCAGTTTTCCTGCCACCACTAAGTAATAAGCAATATAACCCTGAAAAAGAAGGATATTCCCTCCCTTTTATATGCTGGCTATAACAATTCCACAACTAATCAATACTAAGATTTTCTGGGGTCAGTCACGTGTCCGAACCATTTGCACCAGACCCTATTTTCTTTGACTTCACTCCGTCCTGTGTTTACATTCTTCTTCCCATATGGCTGCAACGCCCCTGTCACCTTAAGCATTGATTGTCCTCCTTAAAATCAGCTGGGGTATACAATTTTCTTCTTGTGACCTGTTAAATCTTTTGTTCAAACATCCTAGGTATGTTTTCATGTGTAATTAGAGCACTGTGGCACTGCAGAAGATTGCTAGTGGCCTCTGGACTTACAGTCGTAAGATTTTATGGCAATATTCAAACACAAATTAGTTTCACTTCCCTCTAAGTCTGCTTAGGCACTTCCTACTTAGGTTGTCGTAACCTCTTCTAACTGGCAATGTCGAACAACAAAATATGGCGCACAGTCTGTGGCCAGTTACATGCTAATGAAATACTAATACTTATTTATCTTACCGCAGGTAAAGAATAATCACACAATCACAGGATTGACTAGCAGTAAATGGCTCAATTCCAGACTGCTGTGTCGTCCAGACGGCAAAGGCATTTGTCACCAAGGCTTTGCATCTGCTCTCAACCTGTCTGTGCTTAAGTTTTTCTCAAATGGCAGACTTATTCAAGCAGGGTTAAAAGTTATCAATTCCAACCAGCCAATCAAAAGACGCGTCAAAAAAACTAACTAATTTTGGACCATAAACATTGAGCGTTGATCAGTGTGTTCGCTCGTCTGATTTTATTTACATATTATATATCTCAGTTATTTATAGACCGATTTTTAATATCAAAATTGATTATTAAACGGCCACCTGTCCTCTATCTACCCCTATAGGTTTCCTTGATTTATTTCTCCCCGTTTTCATCTGTGTAATTTTTAAGTAATTAATTGTGCTTTTTCCCGAACTGAAAATATTAATAAAATTAATGTTTGTACGTCAAGATAGTTTTATTAATGGGAAATCTTTATGGTATTATGTTAATAAATATCAGCGCTACAATTCCAGATATCTCTTTCTTTTTAATTCTCTTTAGTTTTTGATGAATAAATTATTTAATTTTTGTTAAAAACACATATTAGACATTTTTCTCACTCCAACCAAAATTTTCATCGTCACTATAAAACGAGGTAACAATCCGATTGGTGGTTAATTTTTACGCCGTTCTTTAATAAATATTAGGGGGGGGGGGGTGTTTGGGGGTAGTAACCTTTTTAACTTGGTGTAGTAGAAAAATTCAAATTCTTTAGTCAAATTGTTGGCGGTTGATTTTACGGTGGCCTTGAGACAAATTTCAAATGCAGTAGTTATTAATAGATTTTAGGAGTACGTTAGTTAATTTTCAAGCGGGGAAATTTGAGCGGGGTGTCACACAGATTTACTTTACTACAGTAAATTTTATTTATTTATTTTTTTTTTAACGGATAGCAATAACTATGACAAGTTCATGATTACTGCGCGTGGACCACAAACAATATCTGCGGTTTTGCGACTGAGGCGACAATGTTTAGACCAGGGGTCGGTAATCGGTCGATCTGGGTCTACCAGTAGATACAAAGGCATAATTTGGTAGATTTTTAAGTAACGAGAGAGATGTAGAATTTTTATCATAGGTTAATTTCGGACTAGCACTCTAAATTCCCATATGCCTCAGTGTAACGGGATCCTTTTAATTTCGGACAAGCGCTCTAAAACCGGCGATTAAAAGCATGTCGTTGCTACCTCCAGATTTAAAATAACTTTTTATTTGTTTTAAAGTTTTATTTGTGCGGCAGAAATGGAATCCAATAGACTCTGGCTAACAGCTTGACGATCTAGATTTTGCCGATGACCTGGAACTTACTTCTCATAACCGTAATCAGATGCAAGACAAAATTAAAATACTTGATGAAAGGTCACATCTAGTGGGTCTGAAAACACACAGGGAGAAAACAAAGATAATGAGATTAAATGCAGAAAACTATAACACGGTTGTACTGGACGAAAAGATATTACATGATGTAGAATCATATACACTCGTAACTTGGCAGAAGTAAAGACTATGTTGATATAGAGATATCAAAGTAAGAATGCAACAGGCTAGAGGACCTTTCACTGGGTTGGGTGGGAGCCGCGCTGGTGTAATGGTTACCATACTGCGCTGGTGATCGGGTGATCTGGGTTCAAGCCCGGGCGAGACATTTGAAGGAATGTCGTCGGCCGTGATTTGGACTGGATTAATTCGAGCCCTGGCGAGACCATTTGAAGCAGTGTCGTCGACCAGGGACTGGAAAAACCTGAACGGCTCCTGAGCCGACCCAGCTCTAATGGGTACTCTCCGAAGACGGCGAGTATCTGCCTCAATGGCGAGAGGACACCTGTCAGAGTTCAGGGAAAATAGGAAACTCACGTAAAATCAGTTTTAGGATAGACATACCAACCTCAGATTTCGCCTCGAGTAATACCGGGCGTACGTTAAAAAAAAAAAATAAAATAAATAAAACTGTGTTGGAAAATCGATGGAGATCAAAATAAATCAGTTCCAACACAAAAATCATAATTCTCAGTTCAAATGTCAAGTTAGTCCCATTATTTGACTGTGAAACATGGAGGGAAAAGAAAAACAAAACAACCTAACAAGCTACAGTCTTTCATAAATGGATACTTGCGCAGAATAGAAGGATTCAAGTAGTATAACAAGATGACTAATGTGGAACTAATGACAAGAACCAGACACGTGACAGTGGAACAAGAGATGACAAGAACCAGACACGTGACAGTGGAGCAAGAGATGACAAGAACCAGACATGTGACAGTGGAACAAGAGACGAGAAGAAGACGCTGGAGGTGGACAGGACACACCTTGAGAAAACCTGTTGAAAGCATTACCAGGCTGTCATGATCCCCAGGTTAAGAGACGTAGAGGAAGAGCAAAGAACACATTGAGAGGAGAACTGGAGACAATCTTAAAGGGAACGAACAGGACATGGAACGACATTGAGCTAATGGCACGGGACGCGAAGACTAGGCATACATTTCTTGAAGACCTGTAGTCCTTGAGGATCTATTATGTGATGAAACTTGTGGGCAGGTAAGGTGGGTTCTTGACCAACTGCTTTATTGTAGTCTTAATTGTCTGATATTTTCATTATCTTTGTTTTCTGTCATAACCTATGTGTAGATCTATATATATATATATGTGTTATGACGGTATTTGTTTAAAAATCATCACCAGCTGCTATCTTTTTACTTTACTTAGTCGTTCCCCTTCTACCGTGAGGTGTAGAGGTTTGGATAAGAGAGCGCCAGACTATCCTATCGGCTGTCTTCCTCCTGGCCTGGTTCCATTCTAGTCCTCGGTCCTTCAAAGATTGTCTAATGTTGTCCTCCCAGTGAACTCTGGGTCGTCCTGGGGGTCTGGATCCCTGGCTCTTTGTTTCCCATGCTTGTCGTGGTAGCCGATCTTCTCCCATTCTGCAGACATGGCCAAACCATCTTAGTTGGGACTGTTCTACTTGGGTCTGCAGGGGGTGGGATTTTAGGCCTTGACGTATCGTCTGGTTGCGGACCATGTCTCTTCTTGTTACTTCAACCACCTTCCTCAGATACCTCATTTCTGAGGTTTGGATCTGGCTTTTGTTGGTTGTAGTCATTGCCCATGACTCGCATCCATATGTCAAGACTGAGACATAGGTGGAGCGGTATACAGCCATCTTCGTTTTCTTACCAACCTCTCTCTTGCTGAGGAATCCTCGATTTATGGTCTGAAAAAGTCTCCCAGTGCAGCTTTTCGAGGGACCAACTCATCTTTGATGCCTCCCTTTCGGTCTATAATAGCTCCGAGATATGTAAAGTGGTCGACTGCTCCAGGACCTGTTCTCCCAGCTTAATCTGATATCTTCTTTCTTCTCGTGATATCACCATGGATTTTGTTTTAGAGCTGCTTATGACCATCCCTCTCTTCTCCAGCTGTTCCTTCCATACTTGCAGGTTGGATTAGAGATGTGCCTCTGATTTAGCAATCAGGGCAACATCATCAGCAAATGCCAGCTCTGAAATACAGACCTGTCTCATCTTCCAGTACCCCACTGAATACTTTCTTGTTCTCTCCTTACATGCCTTGATAACATCGTCCATGAGTAGTATGACAAGATAAGGTGACAGGATATCACCTTGTCTTACACCAGTGATGGTCCTGAACTCTTCTGACTTATGGTTTGCTGTCCTCACATAATTTCTGCAAGACTTGTAGAAGCTCTGTATAGCATGAATTAGAGGTACTGGAATGTTCTTCCTTGCCAAACAGTCCCAAAGTTTGCTCCAGGGGACCCTGTCAAACGCCTTTTCCAGATCTATGAAACAAAGATGGATCTCACCCTTATACTCAAGAGCCTTTTCACTCAGCTGTCTGAGTGTGAAGATTAGGTCTTGAGTACTTCGGTTTGCTCGGAATCCGCACTGGACCTCATCCAATTGGGGCTCAGCTAGGCGTCGGAGTCTCTGCTCTAGGATTCTAGAGTAGATTTTACCAGGGACACTGAGAAGGGATATGCCTCTATGGTTTCCACATTGTCGATAGTCACCCTTTTGAAAATTGGTGTTATGATGGCAATCTCCCAATCCTTTGGTATGGTCTAGTTGCACCACGCTGCCTGTAGGACTCTTAAGAGTAATAGGTCGCCTGATGCTCCCATGTACTTAACCATTTCTGGTGTTATACTATCATGCCCTGCTGCTTTGCCCGTCTTGATTTTCTCCAGTGCTGCCTTCAGTTCTTCCATCTTTATGTCATCTTCATCACCATTGGTTTCCTTTTATGTGCTAGTGGTTATCATTTCTGATGCTTGACCTTGCTCACCATCAAGGAGTTCTGAGAAATATTCTTTCCATCTTTCCATTACTTCCTTCGGGGCAGTAAGCAATTTGCCTTGCTTGTCCTTTATAAATTTGAGAGGGCATTGTTTTTCCTTCCTCATGTTCTTTTGGGTCGTGTTCTTATAGAACAATTTTTGGTTTTCTTGCGCATCTTTTTCTAGCTTTTCTCCAAATTCTTCTCAGGACTTCTGTTTTGCTGCTAGCACCTTGTTCTTTGCTTCTGTTCTGAGTATCACATATTCTCTATATTTCTCTATTTGTCCTGCTGTGTTTTTAGCTCCTAAGTATTGTTTCCATGCCATTTTCTTCTCTCTTATTTTTTCTTTGACTTACTCTGTCCACCAAGGTGTCCTCTTTCTCTTGTTCCCAAGTCGGACTTCATCACATGCTTCTGCAGCAGCTGTCTTTATGATGTCCTTGAATTTAAGCCAGAGGGTTTCCAGGTCATCAAGTTGTTCTTCTGTGTTTCTCACCGCTGTAGCAATAAGCCCCTGATATCTGGTCTTAATTTCTGCTGCTATCTCCACATCTAAATGTGGCTGTGATTGATCTCCAACGTCTTCTGTCTCTTGTCTTGATGGTGCAACTCTTTCCTGTCCATCTCTAATAAGGAGTCCCCACTTATTTGGCAATTTCTTTTGTAAGAAAAGTATGCTGACTTTCATAAATGGTTTAATACGTTGCACAGAAGGATTGCAATTGTATGACAATGTGGAGTTGATGACAAGAACCAGACATGTGTCAGTGGAACGTGAGAGGGAAGATGTTGGTGACGTAAAGGACAGATGTTGAAGAAACCTAATGATAGCATTAGAAGGTAGTCCTTGAATCCTCATGGCTAGAGAAATAGAGGTTGACCAAAATTACATTGAGAAGAGAACACTTACATAGCTCGTTGTGAGCTGTTTTAGATATATAAGTTGTATTTTCCGAGCAGGTTTTTTAAGTGATCATCTAAAGTTGCATCACCCGCTCTGATCATTAACTTTAAAATGGCCCTAAAGTTACTGCCTTTGGCAATAGAGTCTGTGGTACTTTCGGGAAAGTCGTCTAATAAACCATAATCCCGATGGCCTCGAAATGGAATGTTCTGTTGACCCATAGTAATTATTGTATTCAAAATGCGACGTAGAATTACTTGTAAACTACGTTCGTAACCTTTAGGGTACGTACTATTGTCCAGTACCAGACATGTTTTGATTCGTCCGTCGTCCGACCTAACGATTACTTACATTTAAGCCCCCCCCCCCCCGGGGGGGGGGGGGAGAGGTGGAGAGGGAGAAGAGTAATACTCGAGCGGTTGATATGAAAAAAAGGAGACAACCCACAACACTTATATAAGGAGGTCACAATCCCCACTCCCCAGCTTCGTTGTAAGTCCGTTCGCTTTATTGATAAAAGATTTATTTTCTTATGCCAGGTTTGCTGGCTGCTTATAACCCATGAGTTTTGAACTAGTCTACGTCAAGTCTGGCTATGACATTTGACTCTCAACGACCATTTTGATTGGTCCAATGTCGAAGGGTTAAGACTGCACGCACTGGTCCCTCGAGGGTCAACTGCTGAAGGTCTTCACACAGACTGAGATAGGTTGTCAAGACCTGTCCATGTTCCAAAACATTAACAGGAATTTGTTTAAAAAATCATATTTGGTTACACTAGGTTACAAAGTGGCCGTACATCTAGTTGGGGGTGGGATTGCGGGGGGAGGGGGGGGGGTGTCCATGATTGGAATCTAAGGGATTCCAGTTATAAGACATAACCCTAAAATTTAAATTGTAAAGTTTGTTGAAATGCTTTTATGTACTTTTTTATGGTGTCCATAGCTTTCATCGGACAATCAAAGGGATCAATGTCTAAAAACGGTTAAGAAACCTTTATCTAGTGTGCTATCGTAGACGCAGTCTGAGGAGCTGTGGCACTGTACAAAGAATTGTTTCGCTTCTATCACTGTTTGTGTGGATAGATATCTGACTCTAAAAGTGCCTGAAAACAGACACTTCAGTTAATAATGAAGCGCAGAGCATCTAGTGGCGAAATTCATTGTGAAGATGAGAGGCGATGGTTAGAAGTTAGTCAGGATGTTGAATGTAAGAAACACAGAGATATGATGGTTAGACGTTAGTCAGGATGTTGAATGTAAGAAACACAGAGATATGATGGTTAGACGTTAGTCGGGATGTTGAATGTAAGAAACACAGAGATATGATGGTTAGAAGTTAGTCAGGATGTTGAATGTAAGAAACACAGAGATATGAGGGTTAGACTTTAGTCAGGATGTTGAATGTAAGAAACACAGAGATATGATGGTTAGACGTTAGTCAGGATGTTGAATGTAAGAAACACCGAGATATGATGGTTAGACGTTAGTTAGGGTGTCAAATGAAGACAACACAGAGATATGATGGTTAGAAGTTAGTTAGGGTGTTGATTGTAAGAAACACAGAGATATGATGGTTAGAAGTTAGTCAGGATGTTGAATGTAAGAAACACAGAGATATGATGGTTAGTCGTTAGTCAGGATGTTGAATGTAAGAAACACAGAGATATGATGGTTAGACGTTAGTCAGGATGTTGAATGTAAGAAACACAGAGATATGATGGTTAGTCGTTAGTCAGGATGTTGAATGTAAGAAACACCGAGATATGATGGTTAGACGTTAGTTAGGGTGTCAAATGAAGACAACACAGAGATATAATGGATAGCATTAGTCAGGATGTTGAATGAAGACAACACAGAGATATGATGGTTAGACGTTAGTCAGGATTTTAAATGTAAGAAACACAGAGATATGATGGTTAGTCGTTAGTCAGGATGTTGAATGTAAGAAACACAGAGATATGATGGTTAGACGTTAGTCAGGATGTTGAATGTAAGAAACACAGAGATATGATGGTTAGACGTTAGTCAGGATGTTGAATGTAAGAAACACAGAGATATGATGGTTAGAAGTTAGTCAGGATGTTGAATGTAAGAAACACCGAGATTGATGGTTAGACGTTAGTTAGGGTGTCAAATGAAGACAACACAGAGATAAGACGGATAGCATTAGCCAGGAAGTTGAATGAAGACAATACAGAGATATGATGAATAGCATTAGTCAGGATGTTGAATGAAGACAACACAGAGATATGATGGTTAGACGTTAGTCAGGATGTTGAATGTAAGAAACACAGAGATATGATGGTTAGACGTTAGTCAGGATGTTGAATGTAAGAAACACCGAGATTGATGGTTAGACGTTAGTTAGGGTGTCAAATGAAGACAACACAGAGATAAGACGGATAGCATTAGCCAGGAAGTTGAATGAAGACAATACAGAGATATGATGGTTAGAAGTTAGTTAGGATGTTGAATGTAAGAAACACAGAGATATGATGGTTAGACGTTAGTCAGGATGTTGAATGTAAGAAACACAGAGATATGATGGTTAGACGTTAGTCAGGATGTTTAATGTAAGAAACACAGAGATATGATGGTTAGACGTTAGTCAGGATGTTGAATGTAAGAAACACCGAGATATGATGGTTAGACGTTAGTTAGGGTGTCAAATGAAGACAACACAGAGATAAGATGGATAGCATTAGCCAGGATGTTGAATGAAGAGAACAGAAAGATCTTTTTTGTGTGTGTGTGGGGGGGGGGGGGGGGGGGGGGGGGGGGGGGTTTCTTTCTTGACCTTCAGCTGCAAACAGAGGAATCAAGAAAAAGAGAATAGAAATCCTTTGTAGAACTTTCTAAAAGAAATTTATTTTTAAATTAAAAACGGACAAGGACGTGCATAAATTAGCACGTTACAGGCCTTGAAGTGCAAGAGTCAATACTCGTGTTCCCCTATATTTTGTAACTTCCGCTGACATGTTTACTAAAGTTTTGTGTTGAATTTCCTTTATCAGTTTATTTTCATATTGGGAAAAATAAAAATTGGAAGCAATCTTCAGCAGTCCTCGGAGGTATTATTTCAAAAGGTAGCATTTGTAAAGGTTGTAGCTACATAGAAGGGTTTGGCAAGTGAGAACCAACTCACGTCATTCAAAGACATCAGTTATGCTGAAGATAAGAAATTGGAACCAATGTGAAGTCAGGCTGCAGCTGTTGAGAATTCTGTAGAAACAATATAAATCTGAGAAATTGGAAGGGAATGTAGTGTGTCTTATAACTTCTGTCTTTGAGAAATACTTGGAAATACTTTCAAAATAAGATATTCTGGACATTTTGACATTGGTACTGACTTTTGTATTTTTCGGAACGCCAAGATTCGTGGCATTACTACTAAGTCTGTAGCAAATGTATAAGATTGTTGTCTGTTTTGACAAACATGATGGAAAATAGTTTATGCATATTCACGTTTACTTGGTAGAGCGGATGTATTTCCAGGAATATATTATGAAATATAAGCACGTTCAATACTTTTCGTGGTTAATATGTGGTATGGAGCTTAGTCTAATTTGTGTGTTCCATAAATCTTTGTGGTTACAATTTTATTTAGAATTAAGTCTAGTGTTCATGTTCCATATTTTTTACGTGGTTAAAGCTGGATTTAGAGTTCAATCTAATGTGCGCGTAGATCTCAATCTAATACGCGTATTCAATATATTTTTACATGGTTAAGGTTTTATTTAGAATTAAGTCTAGCGTGCATGTTCCATCATTTTTTGCTGTTAAAGTTTGAGTTAGCGCTCCATCTGTTCTATAATATTTTCAGTGTAAAGGATTTATTTCAAACTCAACCTAGTGAACGTGTTTCAGATAACTATGTGGTCAAAGCGTGACTGCCAACGTGTAGAAAAGTGTGATATAAAGCTGTAGTTTAATGAAAAATTGTATTTTAGGAACAGTAAATAAAGAGCAACCAAAAACTATCTAAGGTTTCACTAACATTGAAGCAAATGTATTGTTGCATAGAAGCAGATTGTACGCTTGCATTAATGTGTCCTTTGTGAGACGCGCGTTCTAAATATCATATATTTGTTGCAATAACGTAAACGAGATGAACTTAACGTTATAAAAGGGCTCCATTCACAAATCACACTATATTAATTAATTAATTCATTCATTCATTCATTCACGTTCAGCTCCAGAAGGAGAATAGGCCTTAACAAATGCATCCTGTCCATCTGTAATGCTTTCAGCTCAAACTCTTTCCATGTTCTCCTCGTCCCTTTTATCTCCATTTTCAGTTCTCGTTTACATGTGTATGTTTTTGTTGTTGTTTTGTTTCTGTTTGCTCCTACCTCTCATACTGTGTGGATCCTAAAACAAGAACGTCCTTGTAAGGCTATCAGCAGGTTTTCTCAATGTGTATCCGATCCATCAAAAGCGTATCTTCTCATTTCTTGTTCAACTGACACGTGTCTGCTTCTTCTCATCGTGTGCCGTATACAAATCGAAATTCAACGTAATGAAGAACTTTCGTTAGATAAATTGTCTCTTGGATCGTACAAAGAAAAAATTTTAAAAAAGCCAATCCGTAACTGGAACGGTGCTTTCCGATACCAACACTAAGGTCACCATCAGTAGCCATAATACGGACATAGCAAAAGTCAAGGGAAAAACATTCACAAAGAAAGAAAAACATATATAGAAGATATAAAGGAAAAACATACATAGATGAAGTCAAGGGGCAAACAGTGGTATACGAAGAAGTCAGTGAAATACAATGTTATACCTACAACAATAAAAACAGTAACATGAACGCAGAGATTTTCATTCACCACACTCATGATAAAGATGACCTGAGTGTCACGGAGAGTTTTGAGGGTGTTTGCATGTATGAATGTTCCTGTGCTCCTGTGGGAGCCTACTCGGTATGTTAACTTGTTGTGAGTGGTGTATACTTGCTTTGTAATATTTGAGCCACAAGCGATGTTGTGAGTGGTGTATGCTTGCTTTGTAATATTTGAGCCACAAGCGATGTTGTGAGTGGTGTATGCTTGTCTTGTAATATTTGAGCCACAAGCGATGTTGTGAGTGGTGTATGCTTGCTTTGTAATATTTGAGCCACAAGCGATGTTGTGAGTGGTGTATGCTTGCTTTGTAATATTTGAGCCACAAGCGATGTTGTGAGTGGTGTATGCTTGTCTTGTAATATTTGAGCCACAAGCGATGTTGTGAGTGGTGTGTGCTTGTTCTGTAATATTTGAGCAACAAGCGATGTTGTGAGTGGTGTATGCTTGCTTTGTAATATTTGAGCCACAAGCGATGTTGTGAGTGGTGTATACTTGCTTTGTAATATTTGAGCCACGAGCGATGTTGTGAGTGGTGTATGCTTGCTTTGTAATATTTGAGCCATAAGCGATGTTGTAAGTGGTGTATGCTTGCTTTGTAATATTTGAGCCACAAGCGATGTTGTGATTGGTGTATGCTTGCTTTGTAATATTTGAGCCACAAGCGATGTTGTGAGTGGTGTATGCTTGCTTTGTAATATTTGAGCCACAAGCGATGTTGTGAGCCGGAATTAAGACAAGCTTAAGGAAAGTTATATTAGTGATTGCGTCTTTAAACTGTCTGGGTCGTCTTCGGGTTCTGTTTACCATAGTTGTGTGTGTGTCATGAGACCTCATCCAATAATGAACTTTTTGGGGGGTGCAAAATTGGCTGATCATCCTTTCACGATGTACTGTCACAGCACGGCGATGGCGCCGTTTGTTTGGTCCTAGGTTCGATTCCCGGTAAGCCTATCACTTATATTTTCTTTTCTGTTGTCTAGTGTCATCCTTTACGTCCAACGAGTACCCGTTAATTACCTGTGTCACTCTTTATGTCTAACGGGTACCCATTAATTACCTTTTTTTATTTATTTACTAATTTATTTAGTAAATATGAATGGAAGGGGTCAGTCGGACAGATTTGTGTGTTGGTACAGTAGAGAAGAGACAGTAGAGAGAGAGTGGTGAATAGAGCAGAGTAGAGTAGTGTACGACCAGAGGGCTACGGGTGTCGTGAAGTAGCAGAAATTATGAAGTAGCTGTTGACGTAGAGTAGTTGTTTATCGCTGTGCTTTGCCTATGTTCTGTATTATAGTAATTGGCCCTACGAGCATTGTGAATTGGTTAATATAAATATTTCTGGAGATTGAACTGGTCGTTGGAGTTATTTCATTATCTAGTCATCGAGTCTGATGGTGGTGTATGTTTGTTGTTTGAGCTACCACACACATATAGTTCCACCCACATACACCCTACTCGTCATACTGAGGATATGCAATTGTATTCCGATGCAACGTGTTATACGGACCAGAAAGAAGAGCGAAGAATGGTAACACTGTAATTTAACAAGCTTATAGTAAAAGGCTATTAAAGCCGTTGGGTATTGGGCCGGCTATCCCCATCATGTAGAAATTTTAATCCACTAAACCGTTATTGAAATGGCACAAGATCACTAATGTGGAACTGATGACAAGAACCAGACGAGTGCCAGTGGAGCATGAGATGAGAAGAAGAAGCTGATGATGGATAGGACACACATTGAGGAAACCTACTAGTATCGTTACAAGGCAGTCCGTGTTCTGGAATCAGCAGGGTAATAAATAGAGGTGCAGGAACGAACGAACGAACGAACGAACTTTATTTTCAAAGGGTTGAGAATTGGGCACGCAGGCCCGTCTGACATTCTGCCCTTCCTTTCTCTCACCTTTCATACTGAATTCATTTATTCCCATATGCATTTTACATATCAATGTCAAGGAATTCAACGTTGCAAAGTAAAATAAAATAGCACACTCATATTAACATTAACTACTTATAAACATGACATAAAATATGTAGAAAAGTACAAACATCGTCATTAGAACCTACAATTGATATTATAAGAAAAGATAATCTGATTAGGGGGGCATGTAATCAAAACTAATAAAGTATTCGAAAAGTCTACGATTGTATGAATAGGGACTGAAAGAGAGCGAACGAACTTTATTTTCAAAGTGTTGAGAGAAAGGAACTTAGGCCCGTCTAAGAGAGAGAGAGAAAGAGAGAGAGAAAGCGAGAGAGAGAGAGAGAGAGAGAGAGAGAGAGAGAGAGAGAGAGCCAGCGAGAGAGCAAACGAACTTTGTTTTCAAAGTGTTGAGAAATAGGAACATAGGTTCGTCTAAGAGAGAACGAACGAACGAACTTTATTTTCAAAGGGTTGAGAATTGGGCTCACAGGCCCGTCTGACATTCTGCCCTCCTTTCTCTCGTCTTTTATACTGATTTCATTTATTCTCACATATATTTTACCCATCAATTCAAGGAATTCAACGTTGTAAAGGTAAAATAATAGCATACTCACATTCACAGTATCTAATTATAAACATGAAATAGAATATGTTGAAAAGTACAAACTAAGTATTACCATGAAACAAAATATGTTGAAAAGCACTAACATCATCATTAAACCTACACTCGATATTATACCATTTGTTCGGAAAAATAATCACATTAGGGGGCAGATAATCAGAAATCATAAAGTATTCGAAAAGTTTACGATTGTATGAATAGGGACTGAGGTTGTTATATTTTAGATAATGTGGAAGATAGTTCCAAAGATGAGCAGCAGAGTAAGCTAAGCTTTTCTTGAATAAGTCAAGCCTAGGCTTGGGCACTTGTATTTTGTTAAGGCGTTGACTGCGTCTTTCATTGTATTTGAACATTGGCCACAGATATGTTGGAGCATTCTGTGACAGGATTTTGCGAACAAATTTAGCTTTGTTGAACAGAAAGCGCTTTCTTAGAGGCAGTATTTTGAGATCTTTATATAGATCTACACACTGTGTTTGGCAGTTGTCAGAAACTAGACGCACTGCACGCTTTTGTAGTGAATGGAGTCTTTTTGTGTTGGACATAGAACAACCATCCCAGATTGTGGAGCAATAGTCAAGGTTTGTTTGTATGTGAGATATATAGAACAATTTTCGTGCATCTTCATCTAGGAAATGTTTGATTTTAGCTAACTGGTAAACTTTCTGTGCCGTTTGCTTGGTCAGTGCATGAACATGTGAGTTCCAATTTAGATGCTGGTCAACGACTATTCCTAGAGTTTTATGTTCCTTAACGTTTCCAATTGGTGAGGTACCAATATAGATCTGAAGTGTTGTTTTCTCAGAATTTTGTAATTTTTGTCTAGTTGATATTAACATGCACTTTGTTTTAATTATATTAATTAGCATGCGATTTCCGATGCTCCACGTAATCAGATTGTCTGTATCTTTTTGTAACGATAGTTCGAGTGTGTTGCAACTTGTATCACTTGTGTAGATAGTACAGTCATCAGCAAATAGGTCACAGGATGCGTGCTCGACGTGTAGTGGAAGGTCATTAATGTATATGGCAAAAAGTAGAGGCCCAAGAATAGAGCCCTGAGGAACGCCGGTATTTATTATGGTTGGGTTTAAGCAAGAGTTATTGTAAGAAACTACATGTTTTCTGTCTGACAGGAATGATTTAATTATCGTCACTAGTTGAAGGTTTACTTTTGATGTTTCTAGTTTTCTAATTAAAATAGCGTGATCTATCATATCAAATGCTTTTTTAAAGTCTACAAAAACTGCCCCACATATGTTATCGTTATTAATATTTAAGTGCCAGTTGTCAATCATCTTAGTTAGAGCTGTGTGACATGAATGTTTAGGTCTAAACCTTGACTGACTATCAATTAGCAAGCCATTGTTAACTAGGTGTTGTAGTGTTATTTTATGTATGCGTTTTTCTAGTGGTTTGGATAGCGATGATATTAAGGAGATTGGCCTATAGTTACCAAGGTTATTATTGTCGGAAGAGCCAGGTTTTAAGAGAGGATATACCTTAGCGACTTTAAAGTGCCACGGAAAATAACTCCGTGCGATACATTGATTGTATATGTATGTAAGCGAATCACTAATAGCTGGAGCCGCATAACGCAGTATTCGATTACTTACTCCGTCAAGTCCTGATGAGTTATTATCTTTAAGTCCTAGAAGATAGTTATACACTTCATTAACTGTCATAAACGGAATGTTGGTTGGGATTGTGTTGGTACATTTGTTCTCACAAAATACTGACAGCCTGCCTAAGTCACAAGGTGAATTTGGTATTGTAGTTTTAAGACTGTTTATTTCTGCCTGAAGGTAATTGCTGAAGTCTGTGGAAGTAAATGAAGTATTAGGAGTTGACGAGACTGACAGATTTCGCTTGTTCGCTAAGGTATTGATTGCTTTCCATATATCTTTACTGTTTGTTTTGTTCTGAACCAAATTTTTAAAGTAATTTTTTTTCCTCTACGAATTAAATATTGCACGTTGTTCCTCTGTGCTCTGTATATGTTAAAGTCCTTGTTTTTGTGAGCTTGATCTCTCTGCCTCATGGCGTCTAGCACTGCTTGTGTGATCCAAGGAGATTTGACCTGTCGTTTCACACGAACTTCTTTAGTTGGTGCGTGGTTATCAGACACACAAAGAAAGATACGTATCCAATGGGCAATGGCGTCATCGGGATCAGAAAGCTGGTAAACACTGGCAAGAGGTGCGGTTCGCAAATCATGTAAAAATAGTTCACGGTTGAAATTTTTAAAACTTCTAAATTTAATACTGATATGTTTATTTCTTGTAGCTTTATATTTATTCTTTGACCACGTGCAACATATAGGATAGTGGTCACTCATCGCGACAGTAGGAACAGAGCATTCTATAATGTTTTCTGCACAGGTGGCGTAGATGTGGTCAATTGTTGTGGATGATGCATTTGTTACCCTGGTAGGCTGGTTGACTATTTGTTTTAGGTTGTAAGATAGTATGATGTTTTCCCACGTTTGGTTTGTGTTGTGCATGTCGATGTTGAAATCGCCTAGAAGAATAATTTCTTTGGCAGTGGTAAATACTTTATCCATCATAGTGGTGAAATCTTCATACCAGATGGCTCCTGCACTGGGATTTCTATAAAGATACCCGACTAGAAATTGTCCCTGAGTCGGTAGTTTTATTTCTAACCATATGCACTCGGTCTCTGCTGTCTCTAAATCGCTTCTGTGGCGATAACTAATAGAAGTGGAAATATATACTACTATATCTGTTTCTAGCTTTCTACTTGAGTTTCGCAGAACTGTTTTAAAGCCATTTAGGGCAATTTCATCATTTGACATTTTGTCGTTTAAACGACTTTCGGAAAGTCCAAAAACATGAAAATTTTTATTCAGAATTTGTGTAAGCTCAGGAAGTTTGCCTAATAAATGGTAAATGTTCAGGTGGCCCAGCCGTAGACCATCCTTAATTAGCCATTGTGTCTGATAGGTATGCATTTTATTTTGGCGAGTGGTTTAAAAAGGAAAATAACAAAAGCAATTTTGAATACGAAACCCACGAAAATTTAAACTAATTAACGTCACCACGTAAGTGAAAATTCAAATGTTAGTACTTAACGTACGAACACTTGGTACAAGTATTGCTAAAAAATTACAATTAACTGAAATTGTCAGTAGTATATTAAAATAGTCACACAACAGTAGGCACGCACGTTTTCACACCACAACACTAAAATTCTAACACAGTAATTAAGCAACACTGAGAAAATACGAATTAAAAAAGTAAATAAAATACAATAAAATAAAATCTTGCAAATTATGAAAAAACTGTCGGAGGCCTGTAGCCAATGAAATTAGAGTGTTTTGAGAAAGTAACAAAGTACTTATTACTTTATGCGTCACAGTAATCAACTAATTTTTCAAGAGAGATACGGCTTTGGTCGCAGGGATTAAGTCAATAAAAATAAAATAAAATATAAAAAAATAAAAAATAAAAAATGAGTGGATTCATCATCAATATTGGATGTCTCTGTCAGGTAAATAGTAGGGCCCGCGTTGCACAGACATCATTAGTGCTTGGCTGAGTGACGCAAGACTGAATTGCATCAGGTAGCCAAGTTCTGGGTTCCACTGAGCACGACCAGGAAGGCTACGGGAGGAAGCATGACGACTGTAGATTTCGTCTGTAATGGTTCCAACACTAGTAGGAGATTTTTGGGTCTGGGACATTGTGGCACTGCTTGTGGAACTGTCATATAATGTGTTTGTGAGGGGCTGTCTTATAGGTAGTGGAGGAAACATAACATCGTAACGTTCGGCTTCCTGGCTGTAGGTGGCGTTCTGTTTGTGGTTAGGTAATTTGTTGGTTACGGGAGCACTTCTTTGAGGGGCGGGTAAGGTGTGTTGTGCATTTTCATGAAGGGCTGATCTCATGGTAGATCGGGTTGTGTTCTTTGTGTCTGGTGGGTTGTCGTGTTGCGTTCGCTGCGGGTACTTGATGTTTTTTGCTAGGAAGCTGCTACCTAGTTTTGATGTATGTATTTGATCTATGTAAAGGCGTTTCTTTGGTGCTCCAGAGTTGCTTGTGAAGAAAGGAGTGTTGTTGATATAGCCAATGTTGTTGTGTTCACAATAGCTCTGGAGTGTCTTGTTGTTGGTGTCGGCTATGCGACGTTGGAAGCCATAGCAAGGTGGAATAATGGATGACATAAAAATGGAGGTGTTAGGAAATTTTTGTTTTATTGTAGTGGTCAGTTTGGAAATCGCCGAAGGGCTAACGCTGTGTCCATTCATTATGTCGTTGATCCCTACATGTACTGTTGTTCTTGTAATGTTATGATGTATGTCGAACCTATTAATTCTATCAATTAATCTTTCAGTTCCAGCTCCAGGTATCGCTAAAACTGAGACAGTTTCCTCTTTAGTAGCAGACATCCGATCATTGTATATGCCTTTTAGGAGAGAGTCGCCAATTATAACATGTGTTGCTTTACTACATGGTTGTTGACTCGGCTTTCGTTTTGATTCTTGCTGCCGCCATTGATTTTCCTGGTGTGAATCGTCCTGAATAGTCTGGGTGTTTTCATCGGGTGGTTGTGGTGTCAGTATCTGCTCTGGTAGCGGCGTTAATGCCTGTTCATTTTGTACTGAACTCTGGTTAAGGGCGGTAAACCTGTTGCTTACTTTTACACTAATAGGGTAAGCTTCGTGCGCACGTGTATCCTCAACCTTTTTGGTGTTACATTGGTGCTGCTTGCGGCGTTCGTTTGTTATATGTTCTTTGGGGGGATCTCCAGAAGCTTCAGGTACTATAAGAGGATGTTCCGAGTGCTTTGTTTTATAAATAGAAAAATCGCTTCGTAGTTGCTCACCGACGTGTTTAATATTGGAATTATCTTCTCTCAGATGCAGTATTTCCTTTTTGAGTAGTTCGTTTTCTGCGCTGATCGATTTATAGACATTAGTCATCAGATCGGCAATTAGTGTTCGAAGGGTATCCTCCATTTTGAGCATCAGCTCCTGGCAGCACTGCGCATTTATCATGTGAGTGACTTCTGGGTGATTTTCACGTGATAATGTTTCATCTGTTTGTGTGCTAGTTTCTTTAGGGCCCATTGGATATTCTATGTTCTCAGGAACATGGAATAACACATTGAGGAAACCTACTAGTATCGTTAAAAGGCAGTTCATGTTCTGGAATCAGCAGGGTAATAAATAGAGGTGCAGGAACATGGAATAACACATTGAGGAAACCTACTAGTATCGTTACAAGGCAGTTCGTGTTCTGGAATCAGCAGGGTAATAAATAGAGGTGCAGGAACATGGAATAACACATTGAGGAAACCTACTAGTATCGTTACAAGGCAGTTCATGTTCTGGAATCAGCAGGGTAATAAATAGAGGTGCAGGAACATGGAATAACACATTGAGGAAACCTACTAGTATCGTTACAAGGCAGTTCGTGTTCTGGAATCAGCAGGGTAATAAATAGAGGTGCAGGAACATGGAATAACACATTGAGGAAACCTACTAGTATCGTTACAAGGCAGTTCGTGTTCTGGAATCAGCAGGGTAATAAATAGAGGTGCAGGAACATGGAATAACACATTGAGGAAACCTACTAGTATCGTTACAAGGCAGTTCATGTTCTGGAATCAGCAGGGTAATAAATATAGGTGCAGGAACATGGAATCACACATTGAGGAAACCTACTAGTATCGTTACAAGGCAGTTCGTGTTCTGGAATCAGCAGGGTAATAAATAGAGGTGCATGAACATCGAATAACACATTGAGGAAACCTACTAGTATCGTTACAAGGCAGTTCGTTTTCTGGAATTAGCAGGGTAATAAATAGAGGTGCAGGAACATCGAATAACACATTGAGGAAACCTACTAGTATCGTTACAAGGCAGTTCGTATTCTGGAATCAGCAGGGTAATAAATAGAGGTGCAGGAACATCGAATAACACATTGAGGAAACCTACTAGTATCGTTACAAGGCAGTTCGTATTCTGGAATCAGGAGGGTAATAAACAGAGGTGCAGGAACATCGAATAACACATTGAGGAAACCTACTAGTATCGTTACAAGGCAGTTCGTATTCTGGAATCAGCAGGGTAATAAATAGAGGTGCAGGAACATCGAATAACACATTGAGAAGAAAACTGGTGACAGAAATTAACGGGATGAGGAAGACAGGGAAAGATCTTGAGCGGATGGCACGGGACAGGAGAATTTGGCATGAGTTTGTTGAAGGCCTATGCTCCTTGAGGAGCTAACAGGTGAAAAATGATTGACTGAATAAATACAACGTGTTTTTTATAGAGAGTCTTCTTTTTCTTCTTCATCATCTTCTTCTTCGTCGTTCGCTCTCAAATAACCGCATCTTTCGCTCTTATAAAGCTGGCAGTCCGTCTCAGGCTTCTGTCGTCACCATGCAGCTTCTCCCTCAACAACTGGGTTGGAAAAGGTCATGCTGCCACCCTGCTCCTCTCGTGGAGCCGGACGTTTTGGAGTAGATTTTCTACTGTGTAGAATGATGAAACACTTGCCTAACATTCATCGTATAGTAAAATATCGTCCAATCAAATCCACGCACCCTCTTGTTGTGTGTGTCGCGCAGATTTTTAAATGGCGTAATAGCAGAAGGAAATATGTGTTAGCGGTAACATGGATTTATATAAATTGCAAACGGATGAAGTAAAGACCAGTAATATAATTTAGTGCATTTTATTGAGGAGAAGGCCATGCTGTTATATTCGAAAGGAATAAGTGCTATGTGTTTTAATTTAGGAGATATGCAAGGAAACGTAGGCCAGCTTATTAGAAGATAGTGTGAAAATGGTCTTTCCAAATTTACTACAAATCGTAGACAAAACGAATTAAGGAAAACCATGGATGTAAAGGAAGCTAAGGATCGTCCAAGTAAAATTATATATAGATGAAGGTAGTAAATGCCAGGGTTGAGGAGAATGAAGATGTTGTCTGGACCTAACAAACACACTTTCTCGAATCTGCACACAAAAACGCAGTACTAACGAGTTTGGGAAACTGCGACACTGCTTTGCTCTCCGACACGGCCGCTGTTCCACTATTAAAAGGCAGGCAGAGCAAATTTCAAACTACACACACACACACACACACACACACACACACACACACAGCAGAAGACAGATAGACGGACGGAGGGAGACGCTTGTGAAGGCTATAACTTTACCATCTGTTGCCGCGCAGTTCTTCCATCACTAAACCAAGTCTATTCTGTGCTTTACATTGATTCTAGAGGGTTGATCTGTGTCATACATCAGAGGTCTAGAATCCTAGATCACATAGTTGCCTTCCTGAACAACACAGGCGCATCAGATATTGTCATCTCGATTTCAGCCCTAGGCCCCATCAGTGTTTGGTGGTCTAGTGCAAGACCTACAACTGATACTGCTGTGAATACTTATAGAGGACAGTCACAGAACTTTAATATAAGTATTCTCATCAAATTCCTGCAACCATTTGTGAGAAGTCAAAAGAATCAAAGCTTATTAACTTTTGTGTAGTGATGAGAAAATAGTTCTGAAACATTAGACCAAACAAGAGATACTTAAGTGATAAAGGAACATTTGGATGAACACTTTTTAAGCTATTCAGAAGATTCCAGAAAGGACTTCTTATTTAGTTACTGAGTGTTACTCAACTAAAAAGCAATTTTGTAATTAATGTTTATTCATTCAAATTTCATCATTTTTCATCATTCACATTTTCACAGGAAAAAAAAGATAGATGTACATAATAAATTGATTCAGTAAATTGTAATCAGCTGACTTATTAATTTTATATTGTTGAATCGAGTGTTACTGAATTTGTTTAATTATCATAGGTAAGTTACATAGCAAGGTGACAACTTAGGCTCTATCTTTAACCTGAATACTATCTGAAGTAAAGACCTTCACAGCCGTGACTATCCTGTGATACCAGTGCTCGTCTCTGACACTGGGACTACATTCTTGTCAGACTGAATTCTTCTTCAGTTCTGTCAGTAACTACTACTGAATACTACACTCATAAAAACATTTCACTATATACTGTCTGTTTGTCGTCCACACATGGACACACATCTGTCAGTTCGATTTTCAGTTTGTTGAACAGATAGGTTTCATAAAAGGAGTTTCCCCTCCCGTTTCACACACACACACATATGCATACACTGACACACATAGAACCAAACTATTTAAACCAACTCTGATCAACTTTCCTAAAACTTGGAAATAAGATTTAAATCTGTTAAATTCAATAGGAAATGTTTCTCATTTATTTTCTTGCTTTTGGTCGAAAGATTTCCATTTGAAACGAGAATTGTGACCTTGCAACTAATACCAGTTAAGCCTCGCTTGACCAATTCGGCAAGTCTAAAATAATTGCCCAGCGTTTCTCTTGAGAAATGAGTCGTTGCCATGTATAGATTTTTGTCGTTTCTGTTGGAGATCAAATGGAGTATCCTAGTTTCGCGTGGAAGAAATAAAATGCGTTTTCGGTTTTGTTCCTACTATAAACAATTTGCGATACTTCTTGTAATAATTGAAGGAAGTTTTGTTTTTTTGTAACTGATGAAGTGTATTGTTTAATTAGATGAGATTGTTTGATAATCAGACGAGATCCTTTCTATCTTGTTCGTTCTTGACTCACGAATGTCGTAAAAGGTGACTATTGTGTGCCTGTGCAAGGGGCTAGCAACCTCGTGTAACAAAAATGTGTTACAGAAACCAGTGCTGCAAGAGCACATAATGCTGTGGTGCAGGCTTACTGTAAGGGCGCCAGCTGCAGTGATAGCTGCATGCTCCATACTGGGCGAACTGGGAAATGATGATGAAGTTCTTGACATTCTGAGAAATGAAAATGGAAAAAGGATCTTTGGGCCCACTTGTGACATGTCTGTCATGTTTCATTTCTTTTACGGCAGGGTTGTTTTGAGATTCTAACACAACCATCTGTGTACAGTCTCATGTTTGTGGGGATTAAAGGTTACAATTTTAAATCTTTAGATTTTTTTTAAGAAGATAGTATAGTATACGTAGTGTTGATATTTAAACTCTTTAGTTTTTGCTGAGATTACAGTACAGTATACATATTGTTGATATTTAAACTCTTTAGTTTTTGCTGAGATTATAGTACATACAGTATACATATTGTTGATATTTAAACTCTTTAGTTTTTATGAGATTATAGTACACTATACATAGTGTTGACTTTTAGTTTAGCCACGACGAATTCTAATATGTAAAACTTTGATTTTTAAGCGCTTTAGTTTATGCCCACGACCATGCTACAGTACACATAGTGATGATTTGTAAACGCCATATCTGATGCTAAGACGATGGTATATACTTAAAGGTGATTACTAAACTACTTAGCTTATGCTAAGGCGAAGTATAAACAGCGTTGATGTTTTAACACCTCAATTATTCTAACACCGTGTACTGTCAGTAGCGCAGCTGAGGTGGGGGGTGGAGCCGCTCTCAATGAGCCCATCTTTCAAAAGTGACGTCTTTTCAATTTTCTTTAACACACCTACACAGGCACTCGAACTCATAAGAATTGTTTCCTGCATTGTAAGCAAATGTTGAACACTATGGATGATTTACAGTAGTTCAGTCTGTTTGCTTACTACTTAGCGAGCCAACTGTTTTCGCTTCTCCTCCCATTTAGAATAAAATGGCGTTTTTTCCCCACAAAATTACATCAGGGACATATCAGGTTGCAAAAATCTGTCTCCCCCCCCCCCCCCCCCCCCCCGCCCCACGGATTACAGCGAGTGGCGCCTGAGTAGTGCAATTAAACAGATCTTATTTTGCTCAAATGTATTTTATTGGGTTCTGATAAAAGATGAGGAAGCACACCAACAAAACAAAACTATCGTAGTGGGACAGGGAGAGATGAGGCACGGCGATACAAATGGAGTAAACGAATCGTCATATTATGTGAGGCTAGACGCTCACTTTACATTCGACATCTCAACGACGTCGTTTGCCCCAGACATTAACTATTCAGAAGACTGATAAGGTTGATAATGTTGGATTTTTATTCCCGTTAATGATATCCACCAAAAGATAGATATAAGTGGATGGAAGCAGACATCATCATCATCATCAGTTGATAAGATCTCTATGGTGTTGTTTGCTCCACTGTAGTGTATGGAATGTCAACTTGACCTACGCAGTGGTGTGTAGACATGGATTGAGTGTACAATGTGCGAATGATGATAAGGGTTCGTGTTGTTGACAAATGTTCTTTTCTCACACTCATGTATGACTGGAAGTCATCGACACCAACGACTGTGTACCTTTTCTAAAGTTTAATTGGACGTACACACTCGACAGCACAGATAGTGACAAATCACAGGTTGGCATAATACATCATAGTACAGTGGATAACTGGTCTTGCAATGTTATGTTACATGGGCACTCATGTAGAATAATTGTATAATGGGCTGTCAGTAGCCAAGCCCTCAGTATCGCCCATACATATATATCATCTGACTTCACTGACTGAGCACGTCAGCTTATAAACAATATTTCAGATGGCTTCTAAACCTAATCTCGTCTAGCGACGATTCTCCAACTTAATGTTCAGCACATATTTTTTTCATATAATAATATTGAACCGCTGATAAAGGGTTCTCATGTGTAGCAGTGATCTCTGGACTAAACAAGCGATAATACGGGCATCCCCTTTTCTCTTCTTGAAAGTCGCTACATGTTTTGGTTCCAAGATGGCTTCACTCGTGAACTGTCACTCACGTTTGGATGCAGATAATGAATCTGTCCTAAAGTTAGTCATTCATAAAACATTGCATTGCTCTGTAGATTTGATCATGAACAATTGACTGCATTCTACAGAATATAGTGCTGCTAGGAATCGAAGTCGTTTTCATCGAGTCAAATATATTCTCTTAGACATTCAAATCGTAACTATCGAAAATGGTGGCTTCGATCGAGAGTTCATAAGAGTGTCTTTGATTACCTTGGTAGAGGAAATATGGAACTGCCATTCCTTGGCAATATGAATAAACACTGGGGTAAAGCATACACGATAGGTCTAGACGACTATCACTTTCCCCACAAATACTGAGATCACTTTTTCCCGGCGACAGGCCGACATAGGAAACACACAGTCCCTATCAGGACGAAGCCAAATCACACCACACTCTAGCGACACATCCGCCGAATAGCCTTTGACCTCTCTAGAGACAACAGAACATATAGTTCGACTTAGATATGTAAAGATATACAGATATAAGACAGAATCGTCCTACTCAGACAAACAATACACATAAATTCAGGCCATAGATATTCTGAAGCAAGAACAATCTATTATTACCCAAACAACGAATAAATCGCAGTAAAATGGATTTATCCGCGGAGTTTGATCGAAGAGATGGCACAACTTTCAAGGGAAGTAACTCAATAATGACTTTCCCTTAAGCACAAAAAAATTACCTATGTATAATATTGTAAGATATCAAAGACTGCACGTAACAAAGACATCTTACATATCTTCATCCCAGGAGCAGGGGACGAAGCCCCAGTCGTTACGGATTCACTTACTTACTTACTTACTTAGTCGTTCCCCTTCTATCATGGGGTGTAGAGGAGTTACGGATTCACAAGAGGTGAAACCCTCTGAAAAAAATGCTACATTCCTTCAACCTAGGAGCCTGATACAGCACCCGGATTATGCGGCTGCACAGGTAAAGAAAGTGGAGTTAGCGAAAGACCTGATGTTTTTAGTTGACTTTCATGCAGATGACAAGAACGAAACAGTGATTCTTTGTGCGATCGTTGACATACGTAAGTAATACGCAACAGAAGTACCTTTGTTTTGTGACACACCTGTAACACCTGATCTGGTACCTGTTATTCTTGAAGTAAGGCCTTGTTAACCATGCCTTACAGTTACTTTTGATAATTTTCTAAAAGATAAAAGCTGGACATAATTTTAAATAAAATGTGGTGCAAACAAAGAATACGTAAAAATTGTTCATACAGCCGACCGGCGTTGACTGGTTTATTCACCAAGAGCAAACGTTTTTATGTGTTCTACCCGTTGGCTTTTATGCACATCGGTCAGTTACTTGCAGTGATCCAAAACTTGGATGCAAGAATTCTGCTAATATATCGCACAAAATTGGAGAACCGGAAGAAACTGACACCCACAGAAAAAAAAAAAAAAAAGCGGAGAACGAACTTTTCCCTGTAAAATACACTTTGATCTACCTCAGAACAGCCTGGACTTCTAACGGCGAAAAGTAAAGACAGAATAAAGTAAATGACAAGAAAACGTATGAAGAGAAAAAGGAGTAATAAAAGCAGATCTCTGAAGAAAAATAGCAAAGTGAATATAACGATTCAGTAACAGCAGGAGGATATACTACTCTTTACAAAGTTAAAAAATGGTATAGTCAGTTTTACAAATGAAGAATACACTAGAAAAACCCGACGTTCTGGGGTTAATCTTCGTCTGCTACAATCACAAACACAAAACAAAGGCGAAAAATATCGAAAAACTGTGAGAAAATGGCAATGGAAACCGACAAACACGGGGGAAAGTAATAAAACTTACTTAGTCGTTCCCCTTCTACCGTGAGGTGTAGAGGTTTGGAAGAGAGAGCGCCAGACTATCCTATCGGCTGTCTTCCTCCTGGCCTGGTTCCATTCTAGTCCTCGGTCCTTCAAAGATTGTCTAATGTTGTCCTCCCAGCGGACTCTGGGTCGTCCTGGGGGTCTGGATCCTTGGCTCTTTGTTTCCCATGCTTGTCGTGGTATCCGATCTTCTCCCATTCTGCAGACATGGCCAAACCATCTTAATAAAACTTAAACATTTAAAAATACTAAGAAAAGCTAGAACAAAAAGAATATGACAATAGAACACGGCCTAACGAAAAAAAAAAATACTGAAAAAAGAAAGAAACATCAACTCATAGAAACTAACTGCAAAGAACAAAGACAGTAAGAAGGAAAAAAATAAATACGTAGGCTAAATAAAGTAAATAAATAAATCAATAAGTAAATAAAATAAAATATAATAAAAATAAAATTAATTGGCATCACAGAAAAGTATATTACACCACCAATAAACAATCTCAATAGCATTGGCAAATAGTCACTAAATGGTAGAAATTTAACGAAAAAGTGCTGGAAATTCAAGCTATGAGTAACGCAACCCATTTAAAAGTTCAGTCGATTCTCCCAAAAAAAAAATTATAGTTTTTTCCCCCACATTAGATGAGCAGATTGTAGTGACTTGACTATTGAAAGTACCAAAATGATCACGACTATCATGGTGAACAGCAACCAGTTATTAGTCCTATGTCCTTCAAATTTTCTATAAAGCTATCGGATAGACTTCTGCCTGTTTCCTCGTGATAGGTAATGACACACCTTTTACGAACAATAACACATATACGACATCTTTATTTACAAGTAAACATATCCCTAATAACAAAGAGTGTCTTTTGGAAATGAAACAGTTTGCTTTAGGAACACCAACGGATAAGTGCGACACCTGCGTCGCTGACAAGCTTCATTGTGGGGCTTGAAATCACCAAATACTCAATACATATTTTATTAACCAAGCGGCTGTAAACAATAATGTCACTGAAATGTTTATTCCTTCGATATGCCACCAAAGAGACATCAAAGTAAGACGCTACACTTTTGCCTTCACGTGAGCTGACAAACGTCAGACGTATTACTTGTGCTGCCAGAGTTTGATACATCTGGCCAAGTTTTTAACCTACATTCCCCCTAGCGTCGTGGGATGTAGGTCACAATGATTAAATGTGTTAAAATACAGAACAAGCAATATTTCTCAGGGGTCGGCAACCGGTAGATCACAAGAAATCATTCGGTAGATCTTTAGGTGTCGGAAGCACAAATAAATAAATTTAAAAAAAAAACAATTCTTTAATCTAACGAGATTTCGGACTAGCCATTTCCCGACGGCATTTAAAAGCGATGCACGACAGCAGTCAAGAACTGTCACGTTGAGAGACATTTTAAAATTGCTCATACTAACCCAACTCTGCGGGCATGATGTTTTTTTTTTTTTTTTTCAAAGTAGATCTTTAGAGAGCGCTGTGTTTCTAAAGTAGATCTCACGACTCCTGGGTTTCTTACCCCTGGTCTATGCGATGAAATGAGAGAGAGACAGACATTAAGAGAGAGAGAGAGAGAGAGAGAGAGAGAGAGAGAGAGAAAGAGAGAGAGGGAAGAGAGAGAGAGAGAACTACACTTAATGGCATTGTAATTATCATCAACCATCACCTGTAATGTATCAACCCATATCACATATCACAACGTGTTCACCATTATAATGATGTCACGTGCCGATTCTAGTGTTAACTTTTTGAGAACAGCCCATTTGTGTATTCATGCGCCACCGAACACTTCCACGGTGCAACGTAAGGTGATTTTGATTAATGCTGTCGTTCCCGCTGCTGATATGAAAGGGTCCGTCACCGCACCGTAAATAATGCATTAATGGAGTATTAGATATTAGCGCAGTAGTGTAGCATGTGTTTATCATTTTGTTACAATGTTGCGTAAATAAAAACAAAACTATATTGTTGTGTACCCCTGTCAGACTATTTTGTGTGATTGACTCAGAAAGGGCCGACTTTTATTTTGAAGTACTACTTTCGTAAAAAGGATCTACACAATATAATTAAAGCAATCAACTAGACCATGACGGTCCATTGTTTTAATTTTACAGTGTAACTTCAACAATAAATTTCCACAAGGGTAATACAGGACCCATTTATTGGTAACGAATTTCCTGTCTGTTATTTCATTGTCCTTGCCAATGAGACCTTACCCTCCTATGCCGTCGCGAACGAATCAGTCCGATGATTCAGTTTGTAATGATTCATGTCCAAATTCAATATTTTACAAATGTTATCTTTTATAATACACTTGTGTCAACACGATGCTCTAGAGAACACATAGAAGACATCGTGTCTTCCCACAGCTCGACTAACGTCTGTCTCCCCCTGACATCACACTCTATCCCATGACGTCATTCGCTTCACGACGCATCTAACTTTTTTTTCGTAAAACCGCGCAACGATAAAGTAACACCCCATCGCGTAAACCTAAATCCTTCAACTCTCAACACATACTACCTGCATATACTTGAAATATTACACACGCATATACTAGACACACATAATATCTGCCTATACTAGACACATCCAATACCATAATTCCCGTCGTAAGTACGTCGGTCGGTCGGTCACATAATGCACACCGTCATTTGCGCACTTTTCTATTTTCGAGAGAGTACATTAACTTTCAACCACAGCTAAGGGGTGCAACTGTGGTTGAAAGTTAGACAATAATTGTATTGTTTCCCTTATATGTACTCTCCCGAAAATAGAAAAGTGCGCAAATGACGGTGTGCATGAACAGTTTGATTATGGAAAGAAGCCAACAACACAATTGATAAACAGTACAAGAACTGGAGACAGGAAGGTGCGGAGATGCAGATTAAATCAACAGACAATCATGATACTCATCTGTCCAGTTTCATTCGGGAACCGGATTTAACTCATCATTTTTCTTAAAAATAACCTTAAAATGTAAGGTTTTGATTGTTTCTTCAAGACAAAATTTTAATTTAAATTATTGCAGATTTTTTATTATGGATCAAAATAATCCATAATAATAACTTGGTGGTGGTTCGACATGTAACAGAAAAAGCACACTATAATTAAAAACTTGTCAATTTTGACGGGTTATTGCTAGTACAATCTGAATACACTAGACACACATACTATTTGAACAGATCAAAAACGCGTACTAGCTGCACATATCAGAAACGCATACTTTACGAACGAACTTTATACATATACCGCTAAACTTTGTTTTGTTTTGGTAATTTTTTTTTATCGTTTCTTTTTTCGGTGGAATCCGGATTTGAGCGTCCGATTAACAGAGTGGTTACAGCATTGGTCTCTCGTGGCAAAGGTGCCGGGTTCGATTCACGGTATCAGCACGCTCCAGTATACACAGCTGTAAATGTGTACTTGAATTTGCTCTTGAAAAGGAAGGAAAAGGCAACGAGGAAGGAAGTTGGTCACCCCACCTCTCAATGCCAATGATGTACTTTTGTGGGGTGCAAAATTGGCTGTGCGTCCTTCCACGATTTGGTTTCACAGTTTGAATGGGTTACGGCTCGATTGCCGGTAAACCTGTCACTTAAATTTCTTGTCTGTTGTCCAGTGTCCTCCATTATGTTAAACGAGTGCCTGCTAATTACCTTTATTTATTTACTTTGTCGTTGCACTATTGCTTGTGGAGCTGAAGTTTGTGTTCTTGAGCCAAGTGTGTCGCCTTGGCTGCTGTGAGTTCATGATGTTGTAGGATGTCTGTGATGTTGTAGGATGTCTGGGATGTGGTTGTAGGATGTCTGGGATGTTGTTGTAGGATGTCTGGGATGTTGTTGTAGGATGTCTGGGATGTTGTTGTAGGATGTCTGGGATGTTGTTGTAGGATGTCAGGGATGTTGTTGTAGGATGTCTGGGATGTTGTTGTAGGATGTCTGGGATGTTGTTGTAGGATGTCTGGGATGTTGTTGTAGGATGTCTGTGATGTTGTTGTAGGATGTCTGTGATGTTGTTGTAGGATGTCTGTGATGTTGTTGTAGGATGTCTGTGATGTTGTTGTAGGATGTCTGTGATGTTGTTGTAGGATGTCTGTGATGTTGTTGTAGGATGTCTGTGATGTTGTTGTAGGATGTCTGTGATGTTAATGTAGGATGTCTGTGATGTTGTTGTAGGATGTCTGTGATGTTGTCTTTCCATCTGTCTCTTGGTCTATCTCGTTCTCTCAATCCTGATCTTGTAGGCGAGTAGTGGGAATTTATCGGGCTCTATTCTCATGAAATGGCCAAACCACTTTTGTTTTTTTTTTTGTTTGGTTCGGTTTTTGCCTTCTTGTGGCGAGGCGCGTACCTTTCAACTTAATTGGTTATATCAGAGCGTATTTGCCATTCAAAAATAAGTGAACTCTGTTAACTGAACGGCGTGATGCTGACCACATCACTCCTAGTGTGCCGATGGTCAAGAAAATATGGGCCTAACACCATATTCCAAATATGCCTCAATGGGCGTGTAACGGTATCCTATACCTGTTAACTGAAGCGATGTGTTGATAAACTCTAAGCCCTGAAAAGGGCTATTAGCTTCTATCAGCTAGCATGAAGCCCTGAAAAAGACTGCTAGCCCAGTCAGTGTTGATAAATACTAAGTCCTGAAAAGGACTAACATTATCCACCTGCTATCATGAAGCCCTGAAAAGGACTTGCCCTAAAAAGGACTCACCAGCTACGCCAACGCTGCCCGTACTTCCTCAGTTTTCAGCGAAACACCGGTTGTAAGTGAACTCTCGTGCAATCTAACCAGATTGCTAGTTTTTAAACCACTTGATTTTCTTTGTCTCTATATACTTGATGCAGGATGTCTGTGATGTTGTTGTAGGATGTCTGTGATGTAGGATGTCTATATACTTGATGCAGGATGTAGTTTGCACCATTTTTCTGATGTCATCATTTCTCATTCTGTCTCTACTGATAACATTAACTGCTTTTCATAAGTATCTCATCTCACAAGATTTGATTTTCCCTTCCTGTGCTTTGGTCAGTGACCATGTTTGACACTGATAGCAAAGAGTTGGTACGAATATACTGTTTATCAGCTGTCGTTTAGTTTCCATAGTGATGATGTGATGTTTGAGTAGTGGTGACAGCTGGTAAGTCGCTGCACTGGCTTTTTGACATCTTATTTCAATTTCTCTGTCACGTTTTCCATTTTCAGTGACAATGTTTCCTAGGTATTTGATTTATAGAACCTGCTTACGCCTGGTTTCATAGACATGTTCATTTATGTTGGCTTGGTGATCTGTTAATCTTCATAGTTTCTGTCTTTGATGTTGATCTTGTCCAATTAAGTTCATCTGTGTGTTTTTGCAATTTGTTATCATCTTCATACGTAAGTCTTTGATTGTCTGCAAAAAGTAACTCATTAGGTGTGTTGGATTCTTCACTTTTTATGTTTTCTTTGCCTTCTGAGTTTACTTCTAGGTTAGATTCTGTTGTTATTTTCTCCATATATATATATATATATATATATATATATATATATATATATATATATATATATATATATATATGTGTGTGTGTGTGTGTGTGTGTGTGTGTGTGTGTGTGTGTGTGTGTGTGTGTGTTCAACAGTAATGGTGATAGTACACAGCCTTGTCGAACTTCTGTGGTTATATCAAATGCTTTAGTGAGTCCATCAGATATTTTTACAACACTTTTGATTATATGGTACAAATTTTTTCACATTATCTAATAGCTGCCCCTGTATTCCTGTGACAAAATAATCTCGAGCGTCACATTTTTCCTGTGCCACCCTGTAATTCATTCTGTGATCTTCACTTTCTTTTTTTCCCACCTTAGACAGTATTTGATATTTTCGATTCATTGTTTACACTCCCTTCCTTCAATTCTTGTCACGTGGGGATTTCATCGACCACCGTTACTGATTATGGTAATTAATGACCTATGTTTGAACCCATATTGATACCTGGATCTGTGGTGTGAAATGCTGTTTATGTATTAGTCGTAACACATTTCCGACCAGACAGTGTATGGGAGCGCTCGATTAATAAGTAAACAACCTTTAAATGGCCACAGTCGATTGTCTTATCACTGATAATATTTTCTGTCGGGTCAGGTTGCTGCTTGATTTGAGATGTTAAAATACGGCATTTCTGATTGGAGCCTTGTCATAAAGTAGCAATGTGGATGCGTGGGCAGAATTATGCCTTATAATCTAGCGCTTTTTGAGTTGACGGCGCTAATAAATTCAACTCGTCAAGAAGACAGCCAGACAAGGCAGAATAAGGCATAGGATCAGGATTCCACTTTAAAGAACCAGACAACGTGTTTGAGCATCTTGTGGACTTACTCTCAAGAAAACTCTCCCTTTATTAATACAGACAGCCCGGAATCCTAGGAACCTGAACACTAAGTCATATATATATATATATATATATATATATATATATATATATATATATATATATATATATATATATATATATATATATATATATATATATATATATACTTACTTACTTAATCGTTCCCCTTCTACCGTGAGGTGTAGAGGTTTGGAAGAGAGAGCGCCAGACTATCCTATCGGCTGTCTTCCTCCTGGCTTGGTTCCATTCTAGTCCTCGATCCTTCAAAGATTGTCTAATGTTGTCCTCCCAGCGGACTCTGGGTCGTCCTCGGGGTCTGGATCCTTGGCTCTTTGTTTCCCATGCTTGTCGTGGTATCCGATCTTCTCCCATTCTGCAGACGTGGCCAAACCATCTTAATTGGGACTGTTCTACTTGGGTCTGCAGGGGGGTAGGATTTAAGGCCTTGACGTATCGTCTGGTTGCGTACCATGTCTCTTCTTGTTACTTCAACCACCTTCCTCAGATACCTCATTTCTGATGTTTGGATCTGGCTTTTATGGGTTGTAGTCATTGCCCATGACTCGCATCCGTATGTCAAGACTGGGACATAGGTGGAGCGGTATACAGCCATCTTCGTTTTCTTACCAACCTCTCTCTTTCTGATAAATCCTCGATTTATGGCCTGAAAAAGTCTCCCAGCTGCTGCTTTTCGAGTGGCCAGCTCTTCTTTGATGCCTCCCTTTCGGTATATAATAGCTCCGAGGTATTTAAAGTGGTCGACCTGCTCCAGGACCTGTTCTCCCAGCTTAATCTGATGTTTTCTTTTTTCTCGTGATATCACCATGGATTTTGTTTTAGAGCTGCTTATGACCATTCCTCTCTTCTCCAGCTCTTCCTTCCAGACTTGCAGGTTGGATTGGAGATGTGCCTCTGATTTAGCAATCAGGGCAACATCATCAGCAAATTATATATATATATATATTACCATGTGAATATTTTTATGTGGAAATCGCTAGTGGATGTCCTAGTTATTTTATGCTGGGAACCTCAGCGTATAGAATGATGATTTCATCAACCACCACTGCACGGCTGTTGATCGCTTTATTGCTAGTTTCGTAAAAAGAACTAAAAGCATAAAGTAAATGAAAGAAATGATGTACATACTTACAGTTTCAAACCAGTGTAAATGTCGATGTTAACATTACTTACTTACTTAGTCTTTTGTAGTGGCTTTGATGGTATTGTATGATGGTGATATTACTAAGTGTGATGTATGAGGTCAGCTGTGAAGGCTCCTGAGATAAAATGTAGCTGTGAATTTTCAGAAGGCCTTTCTTGCTACCACTACGACCTCACACCTATCTTTTTTTTCTAATGAATGTGGCTACGTTACAATCTAGGGTACTGAATGTAATGTGTTGTATTGACATATACAAACACACACACACAGATATTAAATAATATAATATTATCAATAAAATTTAGAACACAATGAACTAAATTCAGCTGGTGAAATTTTAGAAATTAAATCTTTTTTTAAATTTATTTGTTCTGAACCAAGGTTTTATGTTGGCCAGAACATATGAAAGATTTTAGAATTTATGAGTGAATGGCATGAATAAATGACATGATAAATAAAAGGTGTGTACGTATATAATTTTCACGAGTAGTTATTATTTCTACAGTTCATAGTTTTATTTTCCCTGGGAGAACGATGAATAGATGTGCTGTTGGGGTGGCTTCATCCCTCCCTGTCTAAGCCTACCAACCATTGTCCATTAACGATGGAAGAAAATGGGATGTTTTAGTAGTAATTCACTTTGGGTGCTATGTCTATGAAGTTGGTGCAAATCCAGCAGACCAGCCTGCTTACGTAACTTTGAAAGAGTAGTTCTGGTGCTGGAATCTGGTGGCCCCACCTCTCCGTGCTTGGGGCAATATATCGGGTGGCCCCACCTCTCCGGGCTTGGGGGCAATACAAGGCTGTTCTGCCGAGATGCGACACTGCACGGGTCCTCACTGTCAATTATCTACCCAGCATTTGACACCACCTTTTGGTGTCAACATAAAAAACTCACAGCTCAGATTATGAATAAAGAACACAGAAATGCTAGCAAAACTCAGCTGAGCTGCTGGCTATAGTATGGCGTCCCTGAACTTATTTCTATTTACTTCATTTGAAATCACCACACTTAAAATTTACTGTGTCTATCACTGGACAACTATTGAGGAATGGCAAAAAAGCTCGTCTGAGCGCGGATAATATGATTGTCTGTGGCCAATCAATGCCTTGGTTTTTTTTTTAAATTCAAATTTCCTACACTAAAGTCATTTCAGTCATGCTTCAGTCAAGTATGGATTTTTATCTGTTAGTCTGTCCGTCTCTACTTGCGTTTTCACAAAAACGTACTTGGTTTTTGAACCAACCTATCCATCCCCTCTACAAATTTGCCTGAAAAGTTATTTTTAGCCACAGCTCCCACCAATGTCCCTTCTCTTTCATTCTAACTAGATTTGAACACTTGCGTCTCAAGGTCGCGATTTTTGTGCAAATTAGTGACATGTTTGATTCAATGCAGTCTTTCGCTGATGTGATCAACACAGTCTTTTGTCATTATCTTCATTATTAGCTATCCGTCTGTATAAATAAAAGCATATTATTTCACTGCTCAGAATGGGCCATCCGGCCAGCTAATTTTTATATTCCTAACATTAATATTAAGAAAAAGTTACTTTTTAAATTTTGTAATATTTCAAGCATCTGCGTTTGCCGCTGAATTCAAATAAAAGGCTTGGTATCGCAAAAGCGTCCAATAAATGACTGTGGCGTATCATATCCAAGGTCCCTTCTGTCGATTTCCTTACTTTATGTCAACTTGGGGGAACGTGACTTTTTCCTTTCCCCCCCCCCCCCAATTGCGTCTCCTTAGCCTTGCTAGTCTCACGCAATTTTTCAGTCATATTTTTTTTCCTTTTGATCCGCCGTTCTCATCCCGTTCAAATGGTAACCGTTTTGATTTCCCGTCTAGCAAGTCAATTTTTATGGAGGGTAGTGACCCGCGGCGTGGGCGATCATGCCTTCTAGTAACTTACGCATTCTTTTTATCCCTATATTTTATCCTTTGGAGATATTTTTACGTTGTATCACTTGTTAATTTTATGACACATCTCCCCACTTGAAAACATGCCTACGGCAAGTTCTAAAACCAGTGATACACACAGAGAAAATCTCTCCTCACGCCTGCCATTACTCTAATTTTGATCACAGGGGTGCCGACTGAGGAAATCTGCACCGACATTCAATTTGCCTGGGATATATTGGATACTAAACTGATAAGGTTGAAGCAATAAAGACCACCTCAGCAATCTTGCGTTTTCATGCTTAGCCTGAGATAAGAATACGAGAGGCTGATGGTCCGTCTCGGTCACAAAAGTCCTACCATACAGATAGATTTGAAACTTCTTTATTGCCCAGATTAACGCTAAACATTCTTTTTCGCTTGTGGAGTATCCTTGTTCCGCCTTATTCAATTTGCGGCTTGCATAAGCGACTGGTTTCAGTTCCCCATCAGGTGAAGATGATCTTTGCAACAAAGCCCCTCCGAGTCCTACATTACTTGCATCGGTTCTTAAGACAAAGTCCTGTGTCAAATCAGGCAGTTTGAGAATAGGCTTGCTAGTGAGTTTTTCCTTTAACTCTTGGAACGCTAGTTCACATTGTGCAGTCCAAATAATTTTATCTGGAAGTCCCTTGCGAGTCAGATCAGTCAGAGGAGCACAAATAGCGTTAAAATTTTTGATGTATTTCTGATAAAATCCGCATAACGACACGAATGATCGCACGTCCTTTTTTTGTTTGTGGTCTAGGTGCTCTCTGCAGTTTTTCCAAGTTCTTAGGATCAGGGGTCATGTTACCCTGATATACAGTGTGTCCCAAGAATTCCAACTCTTTGCATCCAATACAACATTTTGTTGGCCTAGCAGTTAAGTTCGCCTCCCGAAGTCTATTAAATAACATCTCTAGAGCTTCAATGTGTTCTTCAAATGTCTCTGTGGCGACGAGAATATCATCCATGAAATTCGTGATACATGGGTTATTCAGGGGATCCAACAATTTGCGCATCATCCTTGAAAATACACTCGGAGCATTTTTCAGTCCGAATGGTAGCATATTGAATTCATAATGTCCATCCGAAGTGCTAAAAGCCAAATAAGGTCTCACTTCAGGCTTCACTGGGATCTGGTAATAGCCTTTACTAAGATCCACCTTTGAAAAGTATTTTGCCTTGTTCAGTCTGGCAAATAACTGTTTTGTGTCTGGTAATGGATCCACTTGTCCTTCTGTGACAGCATTCAGTTTCCTGTAATCTATGCACAGTCTGTGTTCCCCAGACGGTTTTCTCAACAAAACGACACTAGAACTAAAAGATGATTCACTGTGCGAAATAATCCCCTCCTTCAGCAAATAATCTATTTCTTCCTTCAATGCCTTCTCCTTCGCGAACGGAATAGAATAGGCTCTCATACAGATTGGGTTTGAGTCTACCAGTTTCATGTCATACTGTAGCAAATTTGTATGGCCTGGTTTATCTGTTAATACATCTGTATGTTCCTCCAGAACCTGTTGAACTCTCTCCCTCTGGTTTTTAGTCAGGTGCTTACTGACTTTTACCTGTGCTGCTGTTTCACAAGGATGTAATGGGTATTCATGTGAGGTGAGTGGTTCCTTTTGCATCTGAGTTGCAATAGCCAAGGTCAATAAGGGGGTGCTTTCCTGGAGTGGTCTGTCCAGATACTTCTTTAATAAGTTTACATGATAAACTTTCTCCTTCCCCTTTTTGTCAATTTTATAGTTTGTTCTAGACACCTTCTCTAGAACCGTATATGGACCTTGCCAACCAATTTGTAATTTATTCTGGCTACCGGGTAGTAGAAGCAGCACCTTCTCTCCCACAGCTAGTTCTCGGTCCTTTGCCTTCCTATTAAAATATGCTGCATGTTTCTTCCTGGCTTGTTTCAAATTATCATTTGCCAGTTTCCATCCAGCTTTCAAACGAGTGGTCAGTTCGTTCACGTATTGATAAGATGAGGTAACAGGTTCTTCCACCTTCTCATCCGTCCAGGTCCTTAATAAAGCTTCTAATGGACCTTTTATTGGCCTCCCAAATAGCAGAGTTGCGGGAGCCATCCCGGTTGAACTATGTGGTACCTCCCGATACGCAAACAATGCGGCGGGCAGGAATTGATCCCACAGATCCGGTTTTTCGTGTGCCAGCTTTCTCAGGATAGAAATGAGAGTCCCGTTGAACCTCTCTACCTGGCCGTTCCCTTGTGGATGGTACGGACTACAATGAAAGTGTCTGGCTTGAAATAGTTTAAAAACTTCTTCCGTTAGTTTCCCCTTGAACTGAGATCCATTATCCGTCAAGATTTGATGTGGGAATCCTAATCGGGTGAATATTGTAAGTAGTGCCTCTGCTACATGTTTTGAATCAATTGATGGCAGGGCTACCGCCTCTCCCCACATAGAACAAGTGTCCACCAGAGTAAGGATGTAACTGTTCCTCCTCTTGGTCCGAGTGAGAGGTCCCACAATATCCACTGCAACCCTCTCGAAAGGTGTTCCCACTATGGGCATTTCCCCTAGAGTTGCAGGAGCAGTCCAGTGCTTTGGAGCTACCCTTTGACATTCTGGGCAGGATTTGACATATCTTTTTATCTCCTCCGTTATCCCTGGCCAGAAGTAATGACAAGCTATACGCTGTCCTGTGGCGCTGATCCCCATGTGACCACTGAAGGGAATCGCATGCCCGAGTTCCATCACTTTATCTCTATATGAAGTGGGAAGAACCAGCTGGTTGTGACCATTTGTTCCAGTTCCGGCCTTCCTGTATAATAGTTTGTTCTTCATGAAATATTCCCCCTTGCTCGGAGGTGTGTGACATTTGGGCAATTTTTTAAAACATGGCTTGAGTGTCCTATCCTCAGCCTGCGCCTTTCTCATCTCCTCTGGATGAGCATTTATAGGTTCACCTTCTTCCTCCTTCTTCTGTGACCTGGTCTGCACTGTCGCCATGATCACAGGTTTCTCGGGATTCCCCAAGAAGACGTATCTACACCCCAATATCAGAGGGTAGATTGGTTCATCTATCACTGCTGCTCTGATTTCTCCTTCCACATAGCGAGTTTTCACCGTTATCCTTGCGATGGGAAGTGTCATGAGTGGTATGTCCTTAGTCGCCCCTTGTATTTCCACTGTTTCTGTGGTATACTGACTTGGGTCCACTAGGCTAGACTTCACAACTGAATCATAATCCAAACCTGTATCATAAAGGCACCTTATGGTGACCCCATTACAAATAACATCCTCACAAACTGGGGGGTGATAAGGTTCCTGTTGTCCATTAGGATTAACCTTTAATTTTTGCGTCCCCGACTTCATTGCAGCAATGTTTGAAGGTTTCCTTCTACAAAATTCGGTGTTATGGTTATCTTTCTTGCACCATTTACACCATCTTTTTCCTTGGTTCAACGGTTTTCTTTCATTGAACTTTTGGTCATTGAACTGTGAGTTTCTGTCGCGATAGTCATTTCTTGGCCGTTCAAAGTTTGTCCTACCTTTATTTCCCTGCTCTCTATTATCAAATTTATTAAATTGCTGTGGAGCTTTAAAATTGTCTATGTGCTTCTTTTTAGCACCACTTACCTCTGCCTGGGCTGCCTGATACCTCTCAGCGACATTTAAAACCTCTCCCAACTTCTCTGCACCTTGTTCCATGAGAAATTTTCTCATGTCTGGAGCCATGGACTCTCTCAATTGCTCAATCATGATCATTTCTTTAAGATCTTGGGTCTTCCCCAGAGCAGTCCATTTCTCCAAATAGGTTTCCAGTCTAGCAGAGAATTGGTGGTATGTCTCCCCAGACAACAGTTTGGCATTTCTAAATTTCTTACGATAAAATTCACCATTCTTCTCGTACCTTAATAACAAAGCCTGCTTTAACATGTCATAATTGTCTTGGTCTTCCCTGTTCATTTTAGCAAAGACTTCATAAGAAGTACCTCTCAGTCCCTGTGATAGCTTTAAACTCCACCTCTCTCTCTCTAACCCATATGTAGTAGCTAATAACTCAAAACGTCCTAGGTACCCCTCTATGTCATCGTCTTTTTCAACAAAATGGTCTAAATGAAACCCCATAGCTGAGTTTGAGGCTCCCAGACCGGGCGTAGCATCTGAGGCAAAAGGGCTGGCACCATTTTCAGGAGCCTGGCCTTGTAATTCCAGCTCCCTTAGTCGTAATTCGTGCTCCCTTTGCAACCTTCTATCTTCTGCCTCCCTTTCGGCAGTCAATCTTTTTTCTTCTGCCTCCCTTTGCTGTCGTTTTTCTTCTGCCTCAATCTGCAGCCTCTTAGTCTCAGCCTCTAACCTCTTCTCTTCAGCCAACCTTTCAGACTCTAATTTTCTTTCAGCCTCTTTTTCTAATCTCCTTTCTTCCCGTTCAATATATTTATCACATTCAGCCGTTACGTATTGAATTAAAATCTGACCATCCATTCCCATCTCCTTTGCGGTCAGCACAGCAGCTGATCTAAATTTTGCTAGCTCCGCCATACTTTCTAAACAAATCTATCAATAAGCAAAGTAAAATTTCCAATCACTAAAGTACTTATAATTACTCTAGACTAAAATAATTCTAATTAACTAATTAACTAACACTGGCTGTGAAGATTCACCAACTTCTAATTGCCCTTTTAATTTAAAGGGACACTTTTAATTTTAAGGGAATTTTACAATTTTGTTCCCCTAATTTTATTTCTCCCACCAGGAGATCCTTATATTACTGTTTATGCTAATTATCCCGGACGAGCCCCCAATATATGTAGTGGGTTTGATGGTATTGTATGATGATGATATTACTAAGTGTGATGTATGAGGTCAGCTGTGAAGGCTCCTGAGATAAAATGTAGCTGTGAATTTTCAGAAGGCCTTTCTTGCTACCACTACGACCTCACACCTATCTTTTTTTCTAATGAATGTGGCTACGTTACAATCTAGGGTACTGAATGTAATGTGTTGTATTGACATATACAAACACACACACACAGATATTAAATAATATAATATTATCAATAAAATTTAGAACACAATGTACTAAATTCAGCTGGTGAAATTTTAGAAATTACATCTTTTTTTAAATTTATTTGTTCTGAACCAAGGTTTTATGTCGGCCAGAACATATGAAAGATTTTAGAATTTATGAGTGAATGGCATGAATAAATGACATGATAAATAAAAGGTGTGTACGTATATAATTTTCACGAGTAGTTATTATTTCTACAGTTCATAGTTTTATTTTCCCTGGGAGAACGATGAATAGATGTGCTGTTGGGGTGGCTTCATCCCTCCCTGTCTAAGCCTACCAACCATTGTCCATTAACGATGGAAGAAAATGGGATGTTTTAGTAGTAATTCACTTTGGGTGCTATGTCTATGAAGTTGGTGCAAATCCAGCAGACCAGCCTGCTTACGTAACTTTGAAAGAGTAGTTCTGGTGCTGGAATCTGGTGGCCCCACCTCTCCGTGCTTGGGGCAATATATCGGGTGGCCCCACCTCTCCGGGCTTGGGGGCAATACAAGGCTGTTCTGCCGAGATGCGACACTGCACGGGTCCTCACTGTCAATTATCTACCCAGCATTTGACACCACCTTTTGGTGTCAACATAAAAAACTCACAGCTCAGATTATGAATAAAGAACACAGAAATGCTAGAAAAACTCAGCTGAGCTGCTGGCTATAGTATGGCGTCCCTGAACTTATTTCTATTTACTTCATTTGAAATCACCACACTTAAAATTTACTGTGTCTATCACTGGACAACTATTGAGGAATGGCAAAAAAGCTCGTCTGAGCGCGGACAATATGATTGTCTGTGGCCAATCAATGCCTTGGTTTTTTTAAATTCAAATTTCCTACCCTAAAGTCATTTCAGTCATGCTTCAGTCAAGTATGGATTTTTATCTGTTAGTCTGTCCGTCTCTACTTGCGTTTTCACAAAAACGTACTTGGTTTTTGAACCAACCTATCCATCCCCTCTACAAATTTTATTTTTAGCCACAGCTCCCACCAATGTCCCTTCTCTTTCATTCTAACTAGATTTGAACACTTGCGTCTCAAGGTCGCGATTTTTGTGCAAATTAGTGACATGTTTGATTCAATGCAGTCTTTCGCTGATGTGATCAACACAGTCTTTTGTCATTATCTTCATTATTAGCTATCCGTCTCTATAAATAAAAGCATATTATTTCACTGCTCAGAATGGGCCATCCGGCCAGCTAATTTTTATATTCCTAACATTAATATTAAGAAAAAGTTACTTTTTAAATTTTGTAATATTTCAAGCATCTGCGTTTGCCGCTGAATTCAAATAAAAGGCTTGGTATCGCAAAAGCGTCCAATAAATGACTGTGGCGTATCATATCCAAGGTCCCTTCTGTCGATTTCCTTACTTTATGTCAACTTGGGGGAACGTGACTTTTTCCTTCCCCCCCCCCCTCCCCCCCCCTCCCAATTGCGTCTCCTTAGCCTTGCTAGTCTCACGAAATTTTTCAGTCATATTTTTTTCCTTTTGATCCGCCGTTCTCATCCCGTTCAAATGGTAACCGTTTTGATTTCCCGTCTAGCAAGTCAATTTTTATGGAGGGTAGTGACCCGCGGCGTGGGCGATCATGCCTTCTAGTAACTTACGCATTCTTTTTATCCCTATATTTTATCCTTTGGAGATATTTTTACGTTGTATCACTTGTTAATTTTATGACATCGTTCCCTTTCTACCGTGAGGTGTAGAGGTTTGGAAGAGAGAGCGCCAGACTATCCTATTGACTGTCTTCATCGTGGCTTGGTTCAATTCTAGTCCTCGGTCTTTCAAAGATTGCCTAATGTTGTCCTCCCAGCGAACTCTGGGTCGTCCTGGAGGTCTGGATCCCTGGCTCTTAGTTTCCCATGCTTGTCGTGGTAGCCGATCTTCTCTCATTCTGCAGACATGGCCTAACCATCTTAATTGGGACTGTTCTACTTGAGTCTGCAGGGGGTGGGATTTTAGGCCTTGACGTATCGTCTGGTTGTGGACCATGTCTCTTCTTGTTACTTCATCTACCTTCCTCTGATACCTCATTTCTGAGGTTTGGATCTGGCTTTTCTGGGTTGTAGTCATTGCCCATGACTTGCATCCATACGTCAAGACTGGGACATAGGTGGAGCCAGCTTCGTTTTCTTACCAACCTCTCTCTTGCTGAAGAATCCTCGATTTATGGCCTGAAAAAGTCTCCCAGCTGCTGCTTTTCGAGTGGCCAACTCTTCTTTGATGCCTCCCTTCTAGTCTATAACAGCTCCGAGGTATTTAATGTGGTCGACCTGCTCCAGGACCTGTTCTCCCATCTTAATCTGATGCCTTCTTTCTTCTCGTGATATCACCATGGATTTTGTTTTAGAGCTGCTTATGACCATACCTCTCTTCTCGAGCTCTTCCTTCCAGACTTGCAGGTTGGACTGGAGATGTGCCTCTGATTTCGATGTTAACATATGCACTTTAAAAATTAATGGAAGTTTCAAACTTTTCAAATCAGTGTAAACATAAATGAAAACATTTTCAATTTATATTGTGAACACTTTTCAATCAGTGGAAATGTAAATGTAAGCATATTCTATCTGTACTATTAATCTTTTTATTTAAATGTAATGTAAAGCTAAAGCTATCCAGTTTAAATGTAAAGAAAGTTTTATCCCGAGGGATTAAATTTGATTTTCATCGAAGGTAAATTCTGAGATAGATGGGATGGTAGAATAGAAGAAAGGGGACACATAAGTATATGTCGGGAAACGCAATACTCAGAAGAGCGTTTCGTTTCTATTCTTTATCATAGTTATTGGTGGTACCAGCAGAAAGTACTATCTCTGGAACAAGAAGTGACAAGTGGCCTACACTTTAAGACGAGGGACCAACTTTGTAGACTCTCCTTGATATTTATGGGAAACGAGCTACACCCGACTACCTTGACCAGCGATGAGCGTGAGCAGTGTAAAAAGAACCAACCCATCCCCTTCTATCAACATCTCTGCCAAGAGTAATCTTGTGCGAAGGTAGACACCTTTGAAGGCCCACTTTAGATACTCTTCAGTTTTGGCCACTGTTGGACCACTACTGCAAAACAGGTGAGGCAATACCATCACATTGACTGCTTTATGCAGGCTTCACATAGAGAATCAAAAGCAGAGGTAGTCCTAAGTTCCATATGGAGCAGGGAGTACGTGATGACAGAAGTGATGTACATAATTATTATATCAACCTTTTCAACCAGTGCAAGTTGTAGTGGATTTTGATGGTATTGTATGGTTGATGTCACCTAGTGTGATGTATGAGGTCAGTTGTGAAGGCTCCTGAGATAAATGTAGATGTGAATTACAGAAGGCCCTTCTTACTACCACTTACGACCTCACACATATCTTTTTTACTAATGAATGTGGCTACGTTAAAAGTCTAGGGTACTGATATGTAATGTGTAGTGGTAATTTACACACACACACACACACACACAGAGATTTAAAAAGTCTAATAATATTAATAAAATTTATAACACACTGAACTAACTCAGGCTATTTTAGTTTTTAAAGTTAAATCTTTTGATAAATTTATTTTGTTCTGAACCAAATGTTTAGTTGGCCAGAACATAAGAAATATTATGGAATCATAAATATAATGCAAAATCATATGACGTAATAAATGGAAAATGTGTACTTAATTATTTCAAATGACTGGTTAATAATAATTATATTAAGATAGTCACAGGAGAACTTATTACTAGATATGCTGTTGGGATGGTGTAATCACTCCCAGTCTATGACTGCCAAACATTGTCCGTTGACTTAAGGGATAAATATATATAGTTTAATTTCCCCAATGTCATGGCTTTATTAATGTTGAATTAGGGATAATTTAGTTGAAAATGTCGTTGGTGAAAGTCCAGCAGGCCAGATATGACTTATCTCGCCTGCGTCGATCCTGTACAAAAGTCTTGTGGCCCCACCTCTCCGTGCTGGGGGGCAATATACGGCTGCTCTGACACAATGATAGACTGCTCTGGTCCACACTTGTATATATTATTACAGCATTTGACACCGCTTTGGTGCCAAATAGAAACTCACAGTTCTGAAACAAAAGTATTGGGTCATGTGTCAGAACTCTACTTCCTGAACCACTTCTGCACACAACACTACACAACAACACCACATAGACTGGGTCAGATCTCTCTGACCACACAGCACATCTTACCAAGTTGGTTTCACATAGTATTAGTTCCCCAAGACTACCTTGCATCTGAGATATGTTCAATAGCTTCCTGCTATTAAATAAGATAGGTGATATGTTCCACTGATCTCAACACTAGATCCTTTTTCATAGTTTCATTTAGGCGTCCCTATATATTTTCTTTGTATGTATGTCTCTAGACCCTGATCTAGGGCTGGGGATCTAGAGCGAACACTTACTTGTCGTAATCATTTTTATAATATGGCAGTATCAATCACTCGAATTATTAAAATATACAGAATAAGTATTGTTCATTCATACCAGAATTCAGAATTGAGAACACAGTTAAATTTACTAGCAAAACTCAGCTGAGCTGCTGGCCGTATGATGGCGTCCCACTATATAGTTATATTCTTATGGAATCAACACCACCATGGATTCAAACTGCGTCTCTGAACAGACTTATGTCGAATGGCAAACTTTCACCTCTCTATCCCGCTACTATAAAATGCGTTGACCAATCGCCGACTTCCCCCCTTGCTTTCAAATCTTCAACCAAAAGTCACTTCAGTCAAATCTCAGTCAAGTATGTATTACGGTCTGTTAGTCCGTCTGTCTCTACTTGTTTTTTCATAAAAACACACTTGGTTTTACATGTATTTCCTACACGAATCTGCTGCCTAAGTTATTTTTAGCTACAATGCTCCACCACATTCCCTCTCTTTAATTACAGCTCGATTTTTACGTTTGCAGACTCAAGGCCAAGATTTTGGTAACTTTTAGTGACATGGGTTAACAGTGCATTCGCTTGTATGATATGAACAATACAGTCTTTTGTCAATATCTTCTTTATTATCTATCCGTCTGTATAAATGAAAGCATATTATTTCTCTGCTCAAGATGGGCTATCAAACTAGCTAGGTTTTATTTTCATAACTCTATTATTAAGAAAAAACATATTTTTTTCTCAAGTTTAAATTTTGAAATTTGTTCGAGAACCTTCCCTCATGTGTTTTGCCGCGGCATTCAAATAAAGACCAAGTATCGAAACACGTCCAAGAAATGACTGTCTCGATCAAGAGCTAATGTCCGTTTCTTGTCCATTTCCTTACTTTATGTCAACTAGGGGACGTGAATTTTTTTCCTTTCACCCCCACTTGCGTCTTTTTGCCGTTCGAACTTCAAACACGTTTTCAGTCATATTTTTCCTTTTTTGTGTCCTCCGTTCTCTCCCGTCTACAAAGGGTAAACGTTTCGTCTGCACTTCTAACTCATTAGTTTTAAATGGCGGTGGGAAAGGCTGGCATGGGCGAGCATGTCTCCTAGTATCTTTCGCATTATTTTTAACCCTACATTTCATCGTTAATTTTGGAGATATTTTAACGTTGTATCATGGTGACATCATCACACATGTCCCCACCTGAGAACATGCACTACGGCAAGTTCCAAAACCAGTGATACACATAGATAAAATCTCTCCTCACGCCTACCACTACTCTAATTTTGATCACAGGGGTGCCGACTGAGAAAATCTGCTCCAACATTCAATGACCGTGGGATATATTCGATAATAAACTGATAAGGTTGCAGTAATAAAGATCACCTCAACAATCTTGCGTTTTCATGCTTAGCCTGAGATAAGAATACGAAGGGCTGATGACCCTTGCGAGTCAGATCAGTCAGAGGAGCACAAATAGAGTTAAAATTTTTGATATATTTTTGATAAAATCCGCATAACGACACGAATGATCGCACGTCCTTTTTTGTTTGTGGTCTAGGTGCTCTCTGCAGTTTCTCCAAGTTCTTGGGATCAGGGGTCATGTTACCCTGATATACAGTGTGTCCCAAGAATTCCAACTCTTTGCATCCAATACAACATTTTGTTGGCCTAGCAGTTAAGTTCGCCTCCCTAAGCCTATCAAATAACATTTTTAGAGCGTCAATGTGTTCTTCAAATGTCTCTGTGGCGACGAGAATATCATCCATGAAATTCGTGATACATGGGTTATTCAGGGGATCCAACAATTTGCGCATCATCCTTGAAAATACACTCGGAGCATTTTTCAATCCGAATGGTAGCATGTTGAATTCATAATGTCCTTCCGATGTGCTAAACGCTAAATAAGGTCTCACTTCAGGCTTCACTGGAATCTGGTAATAGCCTTTACTAAGATCCACCTTTGAAAAGTATTTTGCCTTGTTTAATCTGGCAAATAACTGTTTTGTGTCTGGTAATGGATCCACTTGTCCTTCTGTGACCGCATTCAGTTTCCTGTAATCTATGCACAGTCTGTGTTCCCCAGACGGTTTCCTCAACAAAACGACACTGGAGCTAAAAGATGATTCACTGTGTGAAATAATCCCCTCCTTCAACAAATAATCTATTTCTTCCTTCAATGCCTTCTCCTTCGCGAACGGAATAGAATAAGCTCTCATACAGATTGGGTTTGAGTCTACCAGTTTCATGTCATACTGTAGCAAATTTGTATGGCCTGGTTTATCTGTTAATACATCAGTATGTTCCTCCAGAACCTGTTGAACTCTCTCCCTTTGATTTTTAGTCAGGTGCTTACTGACTTTTACTTGTTGTCGTAATTTTTATCTGAGAGGGTGCTGATGAATATTGGTCCCTTTAGAGTGTAAAGTGATATTGAAGGCTCTGTGAGAATAAGGATTTAGGAGAGTGAGGTAGTAGATTCACAGGCGCTGGGAAGAGCGAGGACAGTCTCTTATTACGACAATATCTGTTTCTCACAGACTATTTCTATCTCTCTTCTGAACAAACAATTGTTTGTCAGTTCCAGTCGCTCAGACGCACTCACCGATTTGGTGATTCTGTCGCTCAACGTACATGAATACAGCCTACACAAATGGAAATGTTTGGAGTTTTAGGCCAACCGACAACCAACACAAATAAAGATTAATACCTTTATTATCATAAAGGAGTCACAAATAATTGTACATTTACAGTCAAAAATCAAAGGTTACAGAATACAAATATAACAAGGGAAGAGGGGTTTTTTTGAGGAGAAATATCCCATCCACCGTTTCCCGTTTATATTTACTAACAGACAAGACCCGGTCCCAAAGACAAGAAAAGGGGGGGGGGGGGGGGATCAGAGATAGTCAATTTAACCCACTGGTAAATTTATTACTCTGAGGCAAGGGGTTACAGTAAAGGGGGGGGGGGGGGTAGAGGAAAAGCTAGGGTTCTCAATAGTCTCCCTTTAAATCAACAAATTTTACGGGAGGGGGAATGAACACAGTTACCCAATCCCGCTATGAGAGATCCCGTACAAGGAATATAATGCACCTTAATACTAGGTCGAACTAATTAAAAGGGTAAAGAAAAGATAAATCTCCTTTCATTCAAAAAAACACACTAGGGCTGGTCATCCCCACAAACACACACGCAGACTTACCGAAAGGTGAATTCTGGCACTTCATAGGAAATACATCACAAAACAGCACTAAACCTTGGCTTAGGTAAAAGTATTTTCTTCCGTGTACAGCCCCAGATTAGCGGGTTGTTGAAGTTAACAAAGTGTCCCGAAATCGCTGGACGTTGAAGTTTAACGGTACTGTTTGTTTATTAGATAAAGTGCCTAAAGAAAGGCACAGGCACTTGGCTAGGCGCGAGGTATGGTGTGGTTCCTAAAATTGGCACAGCTGGTGGAGATAACTTTTCTTTTTCCGTAATGTCACAAGTTAAGAAAAACACTGAGGTAAGTTCTTCTTCGGGGGGGAGGGGGTAAAATCCACTGAATATACGTGACAGACAGTGTTCAGGTAGATCGATGTTTTTTTCTTCACAAATAGGGCAGTGAATAAAATATGTTCTGCTTCCAGTTTTTTCTTTAAGGACTCTATATGAACTAGTATTTTCGAAGTGTTTTCTTGTGTGGCTTTATTCTCAGTTAAATTCAGAGGAGCGGGGCCCATTACAGGTCGCCACAAGTTTAGCTTTAAAAAAAAGTTCATATGTAACTGGAGTTATCGAATTGAGTTGGCAGAACTCTGTATATAATTAATAATTGCTGGGATGCAGGTTGAATGATCGTTCTGAATGAAAGATAATCAAAACAAGAAATGCATTACAAATTATATTATAATCTGACAAGCGATAAATTACAGTTAGCCTATTTACTTATTAGCGTCGTCAATTAACAAATCGGGAAAACTTCCCGTGAGTTAAAAATAATTAAAGCACATCTATCTATCTGCAAAATTAATTTACGCGTCAATTGTATTAGGAAATACTTTTAGCTGTAACATTAGTTTGCATTAGAACTTTGAAAATGGGTTTATTTAATAAGGTTAAATTTACACCACAATCCATTGAAATCAATTGAAATAACTAGACCACTGATCACTCGAAGCTAATGTATAAATTACCGTCTGCGCAGAAAGAATACACTCCAATAGTCACGAAGGTAGGTGGAATCAAGCAGTAATCCGACTATGCTAGTGAAACTAGGATTCTGTCAGAGCGAACAATAAAATGCAGTTTTTCGGAGTTCTCTATTTATACTTCTCGAATGTAACTTGAATAGGGCGTGTTAGGTTTTCGCACCTTTCTTGAAGTTGAGCAGAATCCGAGGTACCTCGCCGTTGTGTTAACCGCTGCGATTCCTTCGTTTTCCCCGGTCTACCGATTTTCTTCCGTCTCAGGCTTGCTCGCATGAGGGTGCGAAAAGTTTCTCGAGAAGCTAACTCCGTGAGCTGAAAGTTCCCTGATTCTTTAGATCGTGTACCGCTGCGATTGAATTCTGAGATCTGTCTGTCTTTGATGGTGCCACTGTTCTGAGAGCTTTGGCAACTCCCACCAGGCGGGGTGACAGCCAGGTAAGAAAATGATCTGCTGTTAATTGCTCTAGAAACAGGAGTGAGTCTGTGGCCCGTCCTCTTTTGGGCCGGCGTTAAGGAAAAGATTGCTATAAATCGTTCTCAGAAATGGTTGTGGGCGTGATTTTAATCTCCCATCAAAGGCCATGCGATCTCAAAGTTCACAGAAGATAGCAGGCTACATATTAATGATCCAGCGTGTAAAATTCTCGTGGAAATGCTGCATGCGGGTTACAGTTACAACAGATGATCAGGGGTTCTAAAGTTATGAGAGGCCAATATTCTGTTATCATCCATCGAGTCAGGGAAATTCATTTGTCATACTTAGACGTACGTCACAATCGTCCCCACTTTTGAGACATGGAAACTCGTTTTCATGTTTCATTTATGACAATGAAGCTGTCCTGATCGGTAGCTTTAGGATGTTTGGCATCGTCGATTTTCTCCTCTTCCTCCGTGGTCCAGTTTCTACTCAAGAAGTCAGCTCCGACATTCTGTTTTCCTGGAATATATTCCACTTTGAAGGAATAAACACTCAATAGCAAGGCCCAACGCATTATCCTTGCGTTGAATTCCTTATTGGCATCCAGGAAAGCTAGTGGAGCATGGTCTGTTTGCACCGTGAAAGAAGTACCATACAGAAACTCATGATGGCGTCTGATGCCATGAATCAGAGCGAGACATTCTCTTTCAACGACACTGTAGTTGTGTTCCGCTTTATTCAGTTTCCGACTGCCGTAAGCCACTGGGAATAGCATGTTCGGGTCACTGTCCTCGGCTTGCAGCAATGTTGACCCGATGCCCTGACCTGACGCATCAACTCTCAGTATGAAAGGTTTCTTAAGGTCAGGTAACCTTAGGATGGGGTATGCCGACAACTGTCCTTTCAAAGTGCTGTATGCATGTTCGCACTTTTGATTCCACATGACCTTATCAGGACAACCTTTCTTGGTGAGGTCAGTCAGAGGTGCTGTCAGTCCGTTGAAGTTCTGGATGTATTTCTGATAGTAAGCGCATAGTGATAAGAATGACCTGATGTCTTTCTTTGTTCGGGGTCTTTTTGCTGCCACTATTTTCTCCACGTTCTTCTTAATAGGCCAACTACAGCCGTGAGAAATAGTGTGCCCCAGGAAGTCCAGCTTTTCAAATGCGATGAGACATTTGCTAGGTCTGGCTGTGAGACCAGTTTCCTGTAGTCTCCTAAGGAGCATAGCGACTGTAGCAATATGTTCTTCGTAGGATTCCGATGCAATTAAGATGTCGTCCATGAAATTATGGATGTGGGGACTTTGCAAGGGTTCTAAAAGCTTTCTCATCATCCTGGTAAACACTCCTGGTGCGTTATGCAGTCCGAACGGCATCACATTAAATGTGTAATGTCCTTCACTAGTGCTGAAAGCTAGCAAAGGTTTAACTTCCTCCTTGACTGGTATTTGATAATAACCTTTACTGAGGTCAATCTTGGAGAAAATTGTTGCCTTGCTGAGCTTGGTGAACAACTCAGAAGCAGTTTGGAGCGGTTCAGGCTGGAATTCCGTTACAGCGTTTAGCAACCGGTAATCAATACACAGCCGAACTTCCTTATTGGGCTTCTGCAACAGCACAAAACTCGAACTGTAAGGAGATGTAGACTCGCTGATAATTCCTGCCTGACGCAGCTTGTCTATTTCTCCGCGAAGTGCATCAGCTTTGGCGTACGGAATGGGGTATACTCTGGTTCGAACAGGGGTCTCGTTTGTTAATTTCATGTCAAATTCGATGAGATTTGTTCGACCAGGTACATCCGTTAAGACTGCACTGTACTGCTGTAGTAGCGCCCTCGTTTCTGTTTGTTGTTCTGGTGAGAGATTGTCGCCGAACTTGACATCTTTAAAGGATTATGTGGGTTGCAATGGGTACTCCATGCAACCATCATCATCTTCCTCGTCTTACGTTGCTATGGCGACAGCCAGGAGATGCTCGGAGGATGGCACTGGTCTTTCCAGATATTTCTTGAGCAGATTTATATGGAAGACCTTCTCCTTTCCTTTAATGGAGATCTTGTAATTAGTACGTGAGATCTTTTTAAGGACGGTAAACGGCCCTTGCCATCCGATGCGAAGTTTATTGCTTCCGGTTGGGAGTAGCAACAAAACTTTCTCCCCTGGTTGGAGCTCTCTCTCTTTTGCAGCTTTGTTGTATCTTTTAGCATGTTTAGCGCGGGCTTTCGTAAGGTTGGTTGTAGCTAGATCCCATCCTAGCTTTAGCCTTTCCTTGAGCTCAGATACATACTTGCTTGCAGAGACGACTGTCTCGTCAGCCTTTTGGTCTGTCAGGGACCGAAGTAAGGCTTCTAATGGCCCCTTTATAGGTCTGCCAAATAAAAGTGTAGCAGGCGGGAATCCCGTAGACGCTTGGGGAACCTCTCGGTAGGCGAATAAGGCAGCCGATATGTATAAGTCCCAGTCTTCCGGTTTCTCCTGACCCAGCTTACGTAACATGGTGGTGAGGCTGCCATTAAAACGTTCCACGAGCCCATTTCCGGCCGGATGGTAGGGACTTGTGTGGATATGTTTGGCCCTCAAGATCTTAAAGATCTCCTCCATTAACAGCCTACGGAATTGGGATCCATTGTCCGTCAAAACTTGTTGAGGGAATCCCAACCGTGTAAAGATTTGCACGAGGGCTTCTGCAACATGCTTGGAATCTATGCATGTTAGCGGTACAGCTTCGGCCAACATTGTGCATGTGTCGACTAAAGTAAGGATGAACCTGTGCTTTCTTTTGGTCCTTTCCAGGGGTCCAATGATGTCGACAGCAACCCGTTCAAATGGAGTCCCTACTATTGGCATTTGCCCCATGGGTACTGGGGGTGTCAAGTGCTTGGGTGCTACCCGTTGGCACTGGGCGCAGGATTTCACATACCTGATAATGTCAGAGTTCATTCCTGGCCACCAATAGTGGGTTTTTATTCGCTGAATAGTGGCGTTTTGTCCCATATGTCCGCTAAAGGGAAGAGAGTGCCCCATCTCTAAGATCTGGCTTCGGTACTGCGTCGGTACTAGGAGCTGGTTATTCCCCGTGTCCGGGTTGCCCGTTCTACGATACAATACGCCATCCTTAGAAAAGATGTCTCCGTTGTGTCTGGGGTCCTTAGCCATGGGCAGTTTTTTAAAGCAGAGCTCTAGAGTAGGGTCCTTTTGTTGCGCCTCCTTCAGTTCATTCGGCAACAAATTTGGCGCAGGCTCCCTCTCCTTCTTGGCTTGCCCTCTTGTGGTTACCGCTGCCACAATCGGCTCCTTTGGTCTCCCAATAAACACATATCTACATCCCAGGATAACTGGGTAGATAGGATCATCCATAATGGCCGCTTTTATAACTCCTCTGACAAAGTCAGAGTGTATTTCTACCAGTGCGATAGGAAGCGTCCTGGGTGCATCACTCCTGAAAACTCCACTAAGTTTGACGGTTTCCTCTGTCTCCTGACCTGGTTTGACTAGGTGTCTAGCAACAATACAACTAAAGCTTAGTCCAGTGTCAAAGAGACAAGTAGTTGAGGTACCATTCAAAATTACAGTTCCTCGAGTTGAGGGTCGGTCCCCCTCAGGTTGAGAATCACTGACATTGACTCTACCTTTCGAGGCTGTATGCAAACATCCAACGTGGTTTGAACCGGTTTGTTTTCCCTGATCAGACGTTCCTGGTGTAGGGGTCTTCCCTTTTCCTTGACCTTGGTGGCCGCGCTGCCACGTAGGCTTGGTGGGTTGATCAGAATTGTTGTTGGGGGGGGGGGGGGGGGGGGGGGGGGGGGGTATCGGGTTTTGTAGAATTTCGATTTTTCCTGGGGAGGTCTCTGGGTATTATTTTCTCGTTGGTTATAATTCTGAGAGGAATTAGAGGAATAGGATGACTGCTCTAGATTTTGTTTACGAGATGGCTCATCTGTGGGTTTACGTTTAGTGCTGGGAAGTTCGGCCATTGCATTTGTATAGCGTTCGGCCTTATTGAGTATGTCCTCAAGCCTGACTGCGCCCTGTTCAGCCAAAAATCTACGGGTTTCGTTTGACAAAGTTGCCTTTATCTGTTCCACAAGAACAAGTTCAAGTAGTCCCTCATATGTAAGAGGTAGGTCAGATAATTCAATGCACTTTGTCAAATAGCCCGTGAGACGTGAAGAGAATTGGGGGAATGTTTCCGTGCTCTCTTTTCGGCTGTTTCTGAACATTTGCAGAAATTTTCGGGCGGTCATTTCGAACCGCTCTAGCAAGGCCTTCTTAAGCATGTCGTAATCATGTTGGTTCGGTCCCAGCTTTGTGTATACGTCATAAGCATTCACTTTTAGTGACGTTGAGAGTTTAAGTGCCCAGCGGGAACTCTCTAACCCATACAGATTTGCGAGCCTTTCGAATTTTTCTAGGTAGCTGTCAATTTTTTCGTTAGGGCTAGGAAAAGACTCTAAAGCAAAAGACATCGCAGTTAATTGGGCAGACTGAGTGCTGGAGAGATCCATTGTTTGAGACTGGGGCGAAGACGGCTCTCCATTATTTGAAGTAGAGGCACTCCGACTCTCTAAAGCCTTGAGCGCTAATTCATGCTGTCTTTCCTTGTCTCTCTCTTCGCGTTGTCTCTCCTTCTGTCTTTCCCTGCGGGTTTCCATCTCTGCCTCAATTTTCTTCTGCTCCAATTGACGATCGTCCGCTTCTTTCTTCCTAGCTTCTGCCCTCTCTTCCTCCGCGTCATACCTTTGTAGTTCCTGGTTGATAAACAGATTCGCAGCTTCTGTGTCTAGTCCTGAGTCCTTGGCCTCTTGCCTCAAAAGGGATCTTATCCTAATTCTCTCTGCCATTGTCAAAGAACTGGATGCTTCTAAGACTAGAGAATAGTAAGATGGAACAAGAAGGGGAAAAAACTCAAAGCCGCTACGAGAAAAACCAAAGTAAAAAAAATTTACTTAATGACCTCGTGTGTTAACTTATCGCCGCTATTATTGTCACTTAAGACTCGTAACGCAAGCAACTATGCCAATTAAATTGGTAAGTTACACTAGAAAAGAATCTACTCTTACTAACAGTAGAGAAAGATTTATATTAAAACAATTTAAAATTAAACAAAAAAAATTTTCCCAGAAAATGTTAATTCTCTAACAACAAACTCCGTCCCTGAAGACAATTTTGAGATGAGACGTAGTTAACTTAATTTTTAAAAATCAGAACAATCCGTCTTTAGCTTAGCTCAACTCAAACGCTTCATACCCTTTAGTGATTGTAAAACAATCACGCAGTCCCAGCAATTATATAACCAAAAATTTTTATAATTCCCTCTGCCAGAGAATACAAAGGTGACAAATCTTTTATTATCACTAACTGCCTGTTCATGTGGAAAAACAAACCTGTCTTAATTATTGTGTGGTTGGCCCAAATACTGAACGGCTTGGTCTAGGGGAAGTAATACTTTTAAAGATTATACCCTACTTCACAAAGACAATCAACCACACTCTATTTTAACTAGGTTCAGAATCTCGAACGAGCTAACCATATATTGTCGTAATTTTTATCTGGGAGGGTGCTGATGAATATTGGTCCCTTTAGAGTGTAAAGCGATATTGAAGGCTCTGTGAGAATAAGGATTTAGGAGAGTGAGGTAGTAGATTCACAGGCGCTGGGAAGAGCGAGGACAGTCTCTTATTACGACAATATCTGTTTCTCACAGACTATTCCTATCTCTCTTCTGAACAAACAATTGTTTGTCAGTTCCAGTCGCTCAGACGCACTCACCGATTTGGTGATTCTGTCGCCCAACGTACATGAATACAGCCTACACAAATGGAAATGTTTGGAGTTTTAGGCCGACCGACAACCAACACAAATAAAGATTAATACCTTTATTATCATAAAGGAGTCACAAATAATTGTACATTTACAGTCAAAAATCAAAGGTTACAGAATACAAATATAACAAGGGAAGAGGGGTTTTTTGAGGAAAAATATCCCATCCACCTTTTCCCGTTTATATTTACTAACAGACAAGACCCGGTCCCAAAGACAAGAAAAAGGGGGGGGGGGGGTGATCAGAGATAGTCAATTTAACCCACTGGTAAATTTATTACTCTGAGGCAAGGGGTTACAGTAAAGGGGTGGGGGTGTAGAGGAAAAGCTAGGGTTCTCAATTGTCTCCCTTTAAATCAACAAATTTTACGGGAGGGGGAATGAACACAGTTACCCAATCCCGCTAGGAGAGATCCCGTACAAGGAATATAATGCACCTTAATACTAGGTCGAACTAATTAAAAGGGTAAAGAAAAGATAAATCTCCTTTCATTCAAAAAAACACACTAGGGCTGGCCATCCCCACAAACACACACGCAGACTTACCGAAAGGTGAATTCTGGCACTTCATAGGAAATACATCACAAAACAGCACTAAACCTTGGCTTAGGTAAAAGTATTTTCTTCCGTGTACAGCCCCAGATTAGCGGGTTGTTGAAGTTAACAAAGTGTCCCGAAATCGCTGGACGTTGAAGTTTAACGGTACTGTTTGTTTATTAGATAAAGTTCCTAAAGAAAGGCACAGACACTTGGCTAGGCGTGAGGTATGGTGTGGTTCCTAAAATTGGCACAGCTGGTGGAGATAACTTTTCTTTTTCCGTAATGTCACAAGTTAAGAAAAACACTGAGGTAAGTTCTTCTTCGGGGGGAGGGGGTAAAATCCACTGAATATACGTGACAGACAGTGTTCAGGTAGATCGATGTTTTTTCTTCACAAATAGGGCAGTGAATAAAATATGTTCTGCTTCCAGTTTTTCTTTAAGGACTCTATATGAACTAGTATTTTTGAAGTGTTTTCTTGTGTGGCTTTATTCTCAGTTAAATTCAGAGGAGCGGGGCCCATTACAGGTCGCCACAAGTTTAGCTTTAAAAAAAAGTTCATATGTAACTGGAGTTATCGAATTGAGTTGGCAGAACTCTGTATATAATTAATAATTGCTGGGATGCAGGTTGAATGATCGTTCTGAATGAAAGATAATCAAAACAAGAAATGCATTACAAATTATATTATAATCTGACACGCGATAAATTACAGTTAGCCTATTTACTTATTAGCGTCGTCAATTAACAAATCGGGAAAACTTCCCGTGAGTTAAAAATAATTAAAGCACATCTATCTATCTGCAAAATTAATTTACGCGTCAATTGTATTAGGAAATACTTTTAGCTGTAACATTAGTTTGCACTAGAACTTTGAAAATGGGTTTATTTAATAAGGTTAAATTTACACCACAATCCATTGAAATCAATTGAAATAACTAGACCACTGATCACTCGAAGCTAATGTATAAATTACCGTCTGCGCAGAAAGAATACACTCCAATAGTCACGAAGGTAGGTGGAATCAAGCAGTAATCCGACTATGCTAGTGAAACTAGGATTCTGTCAGAGCGAACGATAAAATGCAGTTTTTCGGAGTTCTCTATTTATACTTCTCGAATGTAACTTGAATAGGGCGTGTTAGGTTTTCGCACCTTTCTTGAAGTTGAGCAGAATCCGAGGTACCTCGCCGTTGTGTTAACCGCTGCGATTCCTTCGTTTTCCCCGGTCTACCGATTTTCTTCCGTCTCAGGCTTGCTCGCATGAGGGTGCGAAAAGTTTCTCGAGAAGCTAACTCCGTGAGCTGAAAGTTCCCTGATTCTTTAGATCGTGTACCGCTGCGATTGAATTCTGAGATCTGTCTGTCTTTGATGGTGCCACTGTTCTGAGAGCTTTGGCAACTCCCACCAGGCGGGGTGACAGCCAGGTAAGAAAATGATCTGCTGTTAATTGCTCTAGAAACAGGAGTGAGTCTGTGGCCCGTCCTCTTTTGGGCCGGCGTTAAGGAAAAGATTGCTATAAATCGTTCTCAGAAATGGTTGTGGGCGTGATTTTAATCTCCCATCAAAGGCCATGCGATCTCAAAGTTCACAGAAGATAGCAGGCTACATATTAATGATCCAGCGTGTAAAATTCTCGTGGAAATGCTGCATGCGGGTTACAGTTACAACAGATGATCAGGGGTTCTAAAGTTATGAGAGGCCAATATTCTGTTATCATCCATCGAGTCAGGGAAATTCATTTGTCATACTTAGACGTACGTCACACTTGTGCCGCTGTTTCACAAGGATGTAATGGGTATTCATGCGAGGTGAGTGGTTCCTTTTGCATTTGAGTTGCGATAGCCAAGGTCAGTAAGGGGGTGCTTTCCTGGAGTGGTCTGTCCAGATACTTCTTTAAAAGGTTTACATGATAAACTTTCTCTTTCCCCTTTTTGTCAATTTTATAGTTTGTTCTAGACACCTTCTCTAGAACCGTATATGGACCTTGCCATCCAATTTGTAATTTATTCTGGCTGCCGGGTAGTAGAAGAAGCACCTTCTCTCCCACAGATAGTTCTCTGTCCTTTGCCTTCCTATTAAAATATGCTGCATGTTTCTTCCTGGCTTGTCTCAAATTATCATTTGCCAGTTTCCATCCAGCTTTCAGACGAGTGGTCAGTTCGTTCACGTATTGATAAGATGAGGTAACAGTCTCTTCTGCCTTCTCATCTGTCCAGGTCCCTAATAGTGCTTCTAATGGACCTTTTATTGGCCTCCCAAATAGCAGAGTTGCGGGAGCCATCCCGGATGAACTATGTGGTACCTTCCGATACGCAAACAATGCGGCGGGCAGGAATTGATCCTACAGATCCGGTTTTTCGTGGGCCAGCTTCCTCAGGATAGAAATGAGAGTCCCATTTAACCTCTCTACCTGGCCGTTCCCTTGCGGATGGTACGGACTACAATGAAAGTGTCTGGCTTGAAATAGCTTAAAAACTTCTTCCGTTAGTTTCCCCTTGAACTGAGAGCCATTATCAGTCAAGATGTGATGCGGGAATCCTAATCTTGTGAATATTGTAAGTAGTGCCTCTGCTACATGTTTTGAATCAATTGATGGCAGGGCTACCGCCTCTCCCCACATAGAACAAGTGTCCACCAGAGTAAGGATGTAACTGTTCCTCCTCTTGGTCCGAGTGAGAGGTCCCACAATATCCACTGCAACCCTCTCAAAAGGTGTTCCCACTATGGGCATTTCCCCCAGAGTTGCAGGAGCAGTCCAGTGCTTTGGAGCTACCCTTTGACATTCTGGACAGGATTTGACATATCTTTTTATATCCTCCGTTATCCCTGGCCAGAAGTAATGACAAGCTATACGCTGTCCTGTGGCGCTGATCCCCATCTGACCACTGAAGGGAATCGCATGCCCGAGTTCCATCACTTTATCCCTATATGAAGTGGGAAGAACCAGCTGGTTGTGACCATTTGTTCCAGTTCCGGCCTTCCTGTATAACAGTTTATTCTTCATAAAATATTCTCCTTTGCTTGGAGGTGTGTGGCATTTGGGCAATTTTTTAAAACATGGCTTGAGTGTCCTATCCTCAGCCTGCGCCTTCCTCATCTCCTCTGGATGAGCATTTATAGGTTCACCTTCTTCCACCTTTTTCTGTGACCTGGTCTGCACTGTCGCCATGATCACAGGTCTCTCGGGATTCCCCAAGAAGACGTATCTACACCCCAATATCAGAGGGTAGATTGGTTCATCTATCACTGCTGCTCTGATTTCTCCTTCCACATAGCGAGTTTTCACCGTTATCCTTGCGATGGGAAGTGTCATGAGTGGTATGTCCTTAGTCGCCCCTTGTATTTCCACTGTTTCTGTGGTATACTGACTTGGGTCCACTAGGCTAGACTTCACAACTGAATCATAATCCAAACCTGTATCATAAAGGCACCTTATGGTGACCCCATTACAAATAACATCCTCACAAACTGGGGGGTGATAAGGTTCCTGCTGTCCATTAGGATTAACCTTTAATCTTTGAGTCCCCGACTTCATTGCAGCAATGTTTGAAGGTTTCCTTCTACAAAATTCGGTGTTATGGTTATCTTTCTTGCACCATTTACACCATCTTTTTCCTTGGTTAAACGGTTTTCTTTCATTGTATTTTTGGTCATTGAACTGTGAGTTTCTGTCTCGATAGTCATTTCTTGGCCGTTCAAAGTTTGTCCTGCCCTTATTACCCTGTTCTCTATTTTCAAATTTATTAAATGGCTGTGGGGCTTTAAAAGTTTCTATGTGCTTCTTTTTATTGCCACTTACCTCTGCCTGGGCTGCCTGATACCTCTCAGCGACATTTAAAATCTCCCCCAACTTCTCTGCACCTTGTTCCATGAGAAATTTTCTCATGTCTGGAGCCATGGACTCTCTCAATTGCTCTATCTTTAACGATGTCATAATTGTCTTTTTCTCTGTTCATTTTTGCGAAGACTTCAAAATGTCCCTGTGAAACTTTAAACCCCTCTCTCTAGCTGAGTTTGAGGCACCCTGACTAGATGCAGCATCTGAGGCAAAAGGGCTGGCACCATTTTCAGGAGCCTGGCCTTGTAACTCCAGCTCCCTTAGTCGTAATTCGTGCTCCCTTTGCAACCTTCTATCTTCTGCTTCCCTTTGCTGTCGTTTTTCTTCTGCCTCTAATACTTTAGCCTCTTTGTCAGCCTCAATCTGCAGCCTCTTAAGTTCTCTATCAGCCTCAATTTGTAACCTCTTCTCTTCAGCTACCTTCGTATCTTCCCTTTCAATATACTTGTCACATTCAGCAGTTACATACTGAATTAAAACCTGACCATCCATTCCCATTTCCTTCGCCGTTAGCACAGCAGCTGATCTGAACTTTGCTAGCTCAGCCATCACACAAAATAACAATGATCAGGGTAAAAATCCAACCTTTGAAGACCCTCAGTAATTACCCTGAAGATTAGCCACTGTTGGGCCATCACTGCAAAGCAAGGGGAGAAAATCCAGTGACGCGGGAGAGACTGGAAATAAAATTGACTTCATATTGATTCCCATGGAGCGCAGTGTTCACACCAGTGTTCACACCAGTGTTCACACCAGTGTTCACACCAAGCCTTCCTGTGGCGTTCCATCCGTTCACAGTCTTTCCATAGCTTATTAATCCCGTTCATGTGTATCTCCAGTTCTCTTCTCCTGCGTGGTTTTGTCAAGCATCCCTCTATTTCTCTTACGTTGGGATTTTCCAGAACAAGGACAGCCTTGTAATGTTACCAACTAATTTTCTGTATGTATGTATGTCTTATTCTACATCAACGTCTTCTTCTAACCTCTAGTTCCACTGGTTTTTTTCTTTTTGTCTGATTCTTCCCATTGGACTGTAATATGATTACCTTGTTGTATATTATTTTTGACTGGATAGACATCCAATCGTCTTCATGATCTGACGTTTCGAAAAACGTATAGCCACATTTTTTTGCGGCACCCCGACACACACAAAAGGCAAGAAACTGCACAGAGAATCGATTCATCATCCGAAAATAAGTGAAACAATTTTTTTTTTAAAGTTGAATACATATTTCAATGTCCATGATTTATGATCGTTTGTTCGTTATGAATGGATAACCAGTTTCCGAGTCTTCAGTTACTTCAATGCGAATTTCGACTCGTCTTTCCAATGTTGATATGGACGCAACGATCCAATGAAATTTGTGTCCAACTTTGACATATAAACAGAAGGATGATAGATCACGCGAGATTTTTCTGAACAACAATATTTGAATGCGAATAGTTTTGCATTATATGGTTTGTGGTATTCTACCATAGTTGTCTAAATGAAATAATACAGGACACTTGTTGTTCTTAACATTTATTACCCACAGAGATACAAAATGGCTAACTTCTCACAACGGTCATTATTTCAAGAGCCTTAACTCTACTTTAAATGTCTAAATATATCCCTAAAATGTTGGATCGGACACTATATGGTTGATGTTCCAATATCTCTTTGTAATAACGTCAGATGAGCCCCTTGTCTTGTAGTTGTAACTGTGTCACTGTGTAAGTTCCTTGAGACATGTGATGTAGGTGTGCAATTACTTGTGCAGTAACTGTATCTATGTTCATTGTATTTTGTGCACTTAATGTGTACATGATAAAATTCATAGCGCTTGTGTAGCATTGTTGTTGAATTTCTTTGTGACTTGTGACGTGCACGTAACTTGTTTTATAAGCTGCATTTCTGCTAAATATTGTGTGATCGTAAATAAATACACAGCCACATACAGAAAGGTAGATAGCCAGACAAGTAGACAGACAGATACGATAATCAGTTAGGTATGCAAAATGATATATAAACAATAAAATGATGAACGAGTAGATGAATAAATAGACTCATGTATGAGTTAGCTGTTGAAGCGGTGAATGGACTGAGATGGAAGTTCAGAATTGTGTACACGTGATGGCTTGTGGTAAAGATGATACATCTTTGAACATAAACCAAATCTTTGGAATAGAATGTTCCCCCTTTACTGTCTCATCTTAAATGATAAGGGTAGGAGGATTTCATTCATATATGTTCTTTCTATAAAGGAGTATTCATTTGTCTGTGCTGAGATTGTCTGTGCGGGAGGACTTCATTCACAAATGCTGCTTTATGTCTACTTGGGGTGATTTCGGTCATTACGTGTACAATCAGTTGACTGTGGCTATCGAAGGGTATACCCCGAAGCGTCTCGTGTTTCTAGTGTAACTTTCTTTTGTTAAACTGACTCCTTATCCGTTTATATATTTTTAACTTTATGATGTCATTCTTCTATGCAGCGATCTCTCTGTGAGAGATAATTCACTCATGTATTCTGCGATCTCTCTTTTAGGAATGATTCATTCGTGTGACTGCGAGCTCTCATTGAGGGGGGATTAATTCATGCGTGCTGCAGTGTTTCTGTGAGGTAGGATTTCATTATGGGTTTTGCGATCTCTATTAGAGTGACTATATGTACCTGGATCTCTCTACGATCTCTGTCTATGCGGGGAACAGTGAGGATTTTAATCACGTCTCTGTGGGTGCGGGTTCTTTCATGTGTACCGTGATACTACTAGGGAAGGTTCATTTAAGTGGACGGGTAACCTCTATGAGCTCATTTTGATGTACGGATAATCTCTACGTGTTCATTTAGGTGTACGGGTAATCTTTATGAGTTCATTTTGATGTACGGATAATCTCAATGTGTTCATTTAGGAGTCCGGGTAACCTATATGTGTTCATTTAGGTGTACAGGTAACCTCTATGTGTTCATTTAGGTGTACAGGTAACCTCCTTGTGTTCATTTAGGTGTACGGGTAAACCTCTGTGAGTTCATTTTGATGTACGGGTAATGAGTTCATTTAGGTGTACGGGTAACCTCTATGTGTTCATTTAGGTGTACAGGTAACCTCCTTGTGTTCATTTAGGTGTACGGGTAAACCTCTGTGAGTTCATTTTGATGTACGGGTAATGAGTTCATTTAGGTGTACGGGTAACCTCTATGTGTTCATTTAGGTGTACGGGTAATCTCTGTGTGTTCATTTTGATGTACGGGTAGTCTCTGTGTGTTCATTTTGATGTACGGGTAATCTCTATGAGTTCATTTAGCTACACAGGTAATCTTTATGAGTTCATTTAGCTACACAGGTAATCTCTATGCGTCGATTTAGGTGCACGGGTAATCTCTATACGTCGACTTAGGTACATCAGTGATATTTAAGAGTTCATTTAGGTGTATGGGTAATCTTTATGAGTTAGTGGCGCAGAGGGTTCAACTCACAGGCATGAGAGGAAGTTAAGTCCACGATGACAGAGGTGGGGGTAACCTCACGGTTATCTCGAGTGGCGCCAACTAGCCACAAGGCGAAAAGGGTGCAGTTTCATAAGTCTACGAGTGCTAATTTCTACAGAATTTCATGCAAGACTTCTGCCGTATATCCTCGTTGTGCGCCACGGATAACGGCCCCTCTCGGGATCTGAACTAAACTGGCAGAGGATCTTGTGGAGCCGGTGGAGCAGATGTGGTGTGCAGAACGCAACAATGAGTGGTATAAGCTCTGACACCAATATATCCACTTCCAAATCATGAATTAGATGATAACAGAAGAATGATGAATGAGAGAGAAGTTGAAGAGATGAAGGAGAAAAAGCAAAGAGCAGTTAATAGATTCAAGAGCTTGGCAAGGGAGGCCAAGGATAAAGTGTGGGAGGACTTTGTGATACAGGTGGGCATGGAAAAAAAACCTACAGAAATTCTGGTCCTTACATCGCAGAATGAATAGGAAAAGTGCGAGCCAACCCATACCTAATATCAAAAGCTCCACAGGACTAAGCCTGAAGACGGACGAAGAACACGGAAGAGCATTATTCAATCGATATGTGGAGCAAACGGATAAAGGTGACAAAAGTGCTCGCATGAAAATAAAGGACAGTGTTCTGGAAAATGCCCTAATGGGCCAGATATACTTCGATCTCATTTCACAAGAGGACGTGGTTTACATATTGAAAACCAGCAGAAACAATGCTACGGGTCCTGATAGTGTACAATACCATCACATTAAACAGCTCGACCATACAGCTATTATACATATGGTGAACGATTTCAATACCAGCACACAGAATGCTGAGGTGCCGGAACACTGGCTACAGTTACCTTCAGCCACTTCCTAAACCTAGATGAGGCGGAAAAATTTTTAGGCCACAAACGGCTCCTGGGTCGACCCAGCCCCAAATGGGTACCAGAGCTACTCTGGGAAGGTTAAGGCGGCCGGCGTGATGCCGACCACATCACCCCTCGTGTGCCGACGGTCAAGATAATATGGGCCTAACACCATATTCCCAATATGCCTCAATGGGCGTGTAACGGGTTCCTTTACCTTTTCTTTTTTTTACTTCCTAAACCTGGTAAAGACCCCACACTGCTCAGCAGCTATCGAATTATCACACTACAGAATGGCTATGGAAAATTACTTGAAAAGATAGTTGCAAGATGTCAGAACAACTGTGTAGACGATGTCCCCAGTTGTCAGGAACACTTATCGTGGATAACATTCCACTGTGTTGCACCACTGCAGTGTGGATTTATAATAACAATAATAAGCTCGCTCCTTTAGGAGTATGACCATACAACAATGGCTGACGTAAGTAACACTAGTCAACAAATTTTCAAAAGTTATTTGTACCAGAAATTAAATATACCATTTCTTATTGATTTTGACATGCTGATTTCAAATATCATAATGAAATTCACCAATTGGCTCTGGTTTTTTTTTTTTTAAATGATGAATTTACATTACAGTAATACAAATAATGTATGCTTGTTTAATTCTCTGGGGTGAACAGCTAGTCTTTCTACTTTAGCATTATAACAATTGTGGTTACATACTCAATTAATTGATATTTCAACATAAAATGATAGAAAAAATAAAAACATTATTCAAAGTTCACATATCATGTTTTAAAAAGGCACATTTGAACCCATTCCTTCATTATTAAGTCGCTGTTCGAGCTCTCTTTGCTTGCTTCTTGTAGTCAATCGATGAGGTGTCTCTTGTCACAGTCCAACAGTAATCAGCAAGCATTGAAGGGCTCCAATTGCCTTGATACCTTGTCTCCACAGCAGCAATGTCCTGGTGAAATCGTTCACCATGCTCATCACTGACCGCTCCACAGTTTGACCTAAAGAAATCCAGATGAGAATCCAGAAAATGAATTTTCAAAGACATGTTGCAGCCAAGACTCTTATACTTCAGAAGGAGATTTTCTACAATTTCATTGTAATTATCAGATCTGTTGTTTCCAAGAAAATTATCCACCACTGACTTAAATGCTAGCCATGCTGCTTTTTCCTTGCTATGCAACACGCAAAGAAACTCGTCATCATGAAGAAGTTTTCGAATTTGCGGACCAACAAATACTCCCTCTCTTATTTTAGCTTCACTCAGTCTTGGAAATTTTCTGATGAGGTATTTGAAAGCATCATCTGTTTTCTCCATTGCCTTGATAAAGTTTTTCATGAGACCCAGCTTAATGTGCAAGGGTGGCAACAAAATCTTGCTGGTGTCGACAAGTGCTGGGTTCTCAACGTTCGTACTGCCAGGCTGCAATGACTGCCTGATTGGCCAATGTCTTCTGATGTAATGGTCACTTCGTGCACGGCTATCCCACTCACAGAGAAAGCAACAGTACTTGGTGTATCCACCCTGTAGTCCAGGCAAAAGAGCGATCACTTTTAATTCACCGCAAAGTGACCAATGATGATGATCGTAGTTTATACACTTCAAAAGCTGCTTAATGTTTTCATAAGTTTCTTTCATATGAACTGCGTGACCAACTGGAATTGACGGTAACACATTACCATTATTCAACAAAACAGCTTTAAGACTCGTCTTGGATGAATCAATGAAAAGCCTCCACTCTTCCGGTATGTAATTGATTCTGAGGGCTGCCATTAAACCAGAAATGTTGTGGCACGCAGAAAGGTCACCCTCTTTGAAAAAGAATGTAATAAGCGGCTTCTGGCGGTTCCTATACACAGAAATTGTAACATCTTCTGCCAGGAGATTCCCCTGTTGCAATCTGGAACCCAAAAGCTCCGCCTTGTTCTTCGGTAAATATAGATCTCTTACAAGATCATTCAGTTCACCTAGGGTTATTAAGTGTGGTTTAGTGGATGTAGTTTGCTCAAAATCTGGGTCGCTTGAGGTTGATGGTTCAGGACTACCAATTGTGGCGTGAGGTTTTATTTGGCTCTTGGATCAGTATAGTACTGACAATTACAGAAATAGAATTTCTGCAGAAAATGGTGAAGTCCCAGTGTCTGAGAGAACTACTGGTATCACAAATTAGTTACGGCTGTGAATGAGCTGATCTCGAAACAATAGTAGAGAGGCGACCGACATAAAGTGCCACCTCCGCTGTGTAACTAACTGTGATATAAAAAAAACAAGGAAACAGATTTCACTTAACAGTTTTTAAAAAATTTGACAAGTCGTTCAAATACAATTTCCTTATTATTTATTTAGTATATACACTATCTATTCTTGTGCTGAAGGGTGAAAGTTGAAAAATGGAATGTAATGGATTTGTAAGTTTACATATGATTCACATATATATATATATATATATATATATATATATCTATATATATATATATATATATATATCTATATATATATATATATATATATATATATATATATATATATATATATATATATATATATATATATATATATATATATAATTATTGTCTCTTTCTACGCTAAATCACTTTCTCGTCACTGACACTAATTTTTGCTCACAATGCTGACAGAAATGGTACTAATGTGTACTCATCTCTTAGACGTTCTGTCCTTCTTGATTTGGTTGACACAAAACCGGCTGAAGATCGTTCCTTTAGCCCACCCAAGACTGAGGGGGACCAAAGATGAAGATTCTGTGCAATCTCTATGCTCCTGCGGAGTTCCAGGCAGCTGGATTGACGACCCACCATCTCAGTTTTGATGACACGAATAAAACCTGTAACAAGGAAAAATAGGGGCTAATTTCTGTCCTCAAGCCCACCTATTTCTATTGTATATGATAAGAGCGTGTCTCAGTGTCTGCATGTAGGATGAATGACAACATGGCTCAGTATGATTTAGCAATAGCGAGACAAGACAGGTGTCTACTTGCAAAACATTCTTTCTGATAAACTAATACATGGATACATTCAATAATATTCAATGCATGAATACATTCAATAATATAAATTCAATACATGAATACATTCAATACATGAATGCATCCCATAATATAAATTCAATACATGAATACATCCAATAATATGTACACCTAGGTGTGATACAACAATGTCCTTCCCCTTATAATATACCAGGCCCTCTCTGACAAGTGATGGTACCATATATCCTAACAATATTGTTATGTTCTTATGATAGGAGTATATGAAACGAGGACTGTTTGGTTATATATATATCAGGTTGGAGTTATAGGAGACAATAGATTGGAGTTAGATGAGACAATAGATTGAGTCCTAACAAGGACTGTTTTGGTTATATTTCAGTTGGTTTTATCTGAGATAATAGACTGAAGTTATAGGAGACAATAGATTGAGTCCTAACAAGGACTGTTTTGGTTATATTGCAGTTGGTCTGAGATAATAGAGTGAAGTTATAGGAGACAATAGGTTGAAGCATGAGTCCTATTAGTCTTCGTCTTCATCAATCATATACATTCATTATACCTAATTTCCCCAAAATACAATCAGTAACCTGATACGTAATATATACAGGTGTAGGTATTATAAATGACACACAACAAATACAAACATTATATATTTGCTGTAGGCCTATTTGCCTACAAATAGTAAATTATATTTACCCTCCAAGATTTTAAACAGGCCAGATTTTGACTCGACTAGCGAAGCAGGCTGCAGGTCAATGCTCTCAGGTAAGCTATAAATCAAGGTTGACAGCTCCTCTCACACAGTCGGTCGTCTCTGACTTCGTGTTTGGTGTTGCGTGCATTTGCATAAAATCCGCCCGATTATATAGGTAGGTGAATGCTTAAGCAAAGCTTTTGGTTGGTTCCTGGCGGAGCAAGCTGATTGGTTTCCTGCAGTTTAGTCCCAAGCGCCGTACAGCCTAATTTTATTCAGTTTTATTCCGCCATCTTGCGTGAACAAGATGGCCGCCACATCCGAAAAAACAGGGCTTAAGTTTTTCCTGGCGTAACTTCTTGTAAATTATTCCGGCTCAGCAATTGAGCGTTGATTGGCTTGGCTCTTAACATAGGGATTTAACAAAGCAGTGGGTCTACACAACTCGTTCCACGACACCAATGTCCTTTTCCTCATTAGTGGAAGCAGCTGAAAATGATTCTGGCACTTTGGGAACTTGTAGGTCATCGCCATGTGGTACCGGACGTATTGCAGAGGGGATGTTTGGATATTCCAGAGTCCATTTTTTCTTCTTTGATATGCCTTTCCCAATTGGAGGGACCATGCAAAAGTAACAGTAGTTGAGATGATCAGTGGACTCTCTCCAAATCATTGGGACTGCAAAAGGCATAGCTTGCCTTTTGCTAGTCAACCACAGTTTAAGATGTGCTGCACATTATCAACATTTTTAAATGTCATTTTCGTTTTCAGCACATCAAAATTAGTTAAGATCAGCTATTTTCATTTCTGGTACATTTTGGTTGTAACTTGCCTTAACAGCTTAATCTTTCAGCAACAAACGCATCATATAATAATGACATGCCAGAGTAACTTGCCTTAACAGCTTAATCTTTCAGCATCATACACCACAGTACGACTTAACTGAACAAACACTGCAATGACTATCGCTCACCATGAGCGGCAAAACTGTGACAATGGTACACTCAACTCATTGACAACTCATTTTATGTGTTACTTAGTCCCTTACTCAATATGTATTCATTTGTTGATATATGTGTGGCAGAGAGGGTCAGTGGGGTTAACACTTAAAAGAAGTCCGAGTGGCGGGAAAAAAGATTGTTTATCAACTTTATACTCCTGACTGATACACTTCCACTCAACATTCACATTCTCTATTTCAGACACACATCTATTATCTCACTTCTCACTCAGACTTTTGTCTGTCGCAGACAGACTCTTTTTTCTCCACTCGTGACAACGGGTTAACTGTATGAGTTCTTTTAGGTGCACAGATAATCTCTATGCGTCGATTTGGGTACACGGATAATCTCTATAAGTTCATTTAGGTGCATGGGTAATCTCTATATGTTCATTTATGTGTACGGGTAATTTCTATGAGTTCATTTATGTGTACGGGTAATTTTTATGAGTTCATTTATGTACACGGGTAATCTCTATGAGTTCATTTATGTACACGTATACTGGTGATCTCTATGAGTTCATTTATGTACACGGATAATCTCTATGAGTTCATTTAGGTACATGGGTAATCTCTATGAGTTCATTTAGGTACACGGATAATCTCTGTGAGTTGAGTTACGTACATAGATAATCTCTACGAGTTCATTTAGGCACACGGATAATCTTTGTGTGCTCATTTACGTGTACGAGTAATCTACAGTATATGAGTTCATTTACGTGTACATGTAATCTCTATGAGTTCGTTTAAGTGGACGGGTAATCTCTATGAGTTCATTTAAGAGTGTGGGTAATATATGAGTTCTTTTAGATGTACGGGTAATCTATATGAGTTCATTTAATTATACGGGTAATCTATATGAGGTAATTTAAGTGTACGGGTAATCTGTATAAGTTAATTTAAGTTTATGGGTAATCTATATAAGTTTATTTAAGTGTACGGGTGTTCTAGATGAGTTCAGTTAAGTGCGCTGGTAATCTCTATGAACATGAATTGTATAAATCTGTGTTACGATAGCACTATGCGAGATTATGTTGTTTATGTATCATCATCATCATCGTCATCATTATCATCATCATCACCATCATCATCATCACCATCATCATCATTATTTTCTCTTGTGCTCTGTACGGAGCATGGATCTCCCATTGCAGCAAGCCTGCACTAGACCTTCCAACGTTATTGCATCGGTGGTTTCCATGGCAATACGTTTTACATGATGAGTTTGCCAGCCCCACACGCAACCTCATGTTAGTCGCCTAGTACGACATGCCTGTGTGTGCAGTAGACATATTCTTTCTTTGTCTCTTCTGAGACCCCCGGGAACTAAACGGGTTTCGTTTATGCTTACGGAGATCTTTAATATGAATCCGCCACTTCAGCCGGTCGCGGTGCTGAAAGTCTGCACCTAAACACCTCATGGGCTCTTGCAGTAGTGGTCTGTACCAACTTGATTTACATTATGCGGTAGGAATATGGGATCTAATTATTAGAGATGATTTCATTCATGTGTGTTGGGACCAATGTTTGACATGTGTCCTGGGACCTATCTTTGACATGTTTGCAGGGACCTATTTTTGACATGTGTGCTGGGACCTATCTTTGGCATGTATGCTGGGACCTATCTGTGACAAGTGTCCTAGGATCTATCTTTGAGAGTGGTTCTAATCACGTGTGCTTCAACCTATCTTTAATAGAGGTTTCAATTCACATGTGCTGGGATCTATTTTTAACAGTGGTTTCTCTTCATGTGTCGTGGTACCTATCTTTGCGATGGGTTTCTATTCATGGCGTGCTGGAACCTATCTTTTAGAGGGATTTCTATTCATGTGTGCTGTGCTGGAACCTATATGTAGAGGGGTTTCTATTCATGGGATGCTGGAACGTATCTTTTAGAGTGGTTTCTATTCATGGGGTGCTAGAACATATCTTTTAGAAGGGTTTCTATTCATGTTTGCTGGAACCTATCTTTTAGAGGGGTTATTAGCGTGTGCTAAAACTTATCTTTAACAGGGATTTCAATTTATGTGCCCTAGGACGTATCTTGGTGAGAGGTTTTATTCACATGTGATGTGACCTATCTTTAACAGGTGTCTCTATTCATGTTTGCAGGGGACCTATCTTTGAGAGGGGATTCCATTCATAAGTGCTCGGACCTGTCTTTGGGAGAGGAGTCTTCTATGGCATACCAGAGGGGCAGTGGGGGTATTCTTCCTGTGTCTCCTTGTTCACTATCATTCAGCTCCCGAAGGAGCATAGACATTTAAAAAATGCATGCCATGTACTCCTGTACCGTGCCATCCACTCGAAATTTTTTTTTATCCATGTCTTTCTTATCCTTTTATTTTCTGTGATCAGGTAGGTCTCTTCTCAATTTTCTTTTTGGTCTCTACGTCTCTTTAACAAAGGGTAAATGTAGACATATCCCGTAGCAAATATTGCCGTTGGGAAGTGACGAGTTAGAGACGTGACGTACTAGGTCCAGATTTTATGAGGTGGGGGCGACCAGTTCGCTTACTCGCTGCCTTTGCCGTTCCTAACTCAAAAGCAGAGTTAGGTACTCATTTTCAGCTGAGCAGCGTGGAGCGTGACACTGTCATTTTACTCTGGGGATTCAAACGTAATGATCGCCTTGTAATATTATCAACATCTTTTCACAGTGGGACATATCACATTCCAGCACCTTCTTCTCATCTCTTGATCCACTGGAACCTGTCTGGTTCTTGTCATCAGTTCATATTGGTGATCTTGTCACACCATTTCCATTTCAAACCTTCCATTCTACGTAAGCGTCCATATATGAACGTTTGTAATTTCTTTATTGTTGTTTGTAAAGTTCTCCTTGTTTCAGAGCGAGATAATAGAACTGACTTGGCGAGTCCTGGGAAAATGCAACCGGTAAATAAGGTATAACAATCTCATCCTTCATAAGGAGAGAAGTCTTAGCTTGTGTTTTTTTTATTACTTTCTTATAGTCTCTATTTCTGAGATCTGTCGTTCTATTTATGTCTATTGTTCTTCCTTGTTATTTGTTTGCTAATTCATTTCATTTATTGTTTGTTTAACTTTATATTTTGCATGGCTATGGAGTCGTGGAGGCGTGGAGTCGTGGAGTCGGATCTGGTTAAAAAAAAAAAACTTCCGGTCTCCGATTCCGAATGATATGACTAGTTAAAAAACTTTAGTCAGAGTCAGGAGCTTTAACATTTCAGAAGTCGGATTCGGAAAATTGTTTGGTCGACTCCACAATCCTGATATTTTGTTTCTTGTAAGCACTATCGATTTACTAACGCTCTGAAGGCAGATGTTTTCATTAAGCTTCTGTTAACCAACCCCTCTCTTGTCAGTACTTTTATTGTTGTTATTTTAATTCTATTCTCATATTGTGTCTCTTCTAAGCACTCCTCACTATCGCAGATCTTTCTATCTCTATCGTCCTTTCCATCCCTCTTTCTTGTCATCGATTTCCTCTCTCACACTCCCTTTTACTTTTATTTAAACTTGCTCTTGCCGATTAATGTGCGTTACCCTCTACAATATATATCTCTGGCTCTCCCAGCCTCCGAGACTCCAGGCTCCTAAATTTGTGTGGATACCGACAGATTGCAATCACTGTCATTTATCACCTGCTAAAAAGTTTTACTGTAATTCGTTGGCGACGGGAGCTGCGGGATGGATCGTGGCGATTAAAAAAACATACCTTAGAAAGATAGCCTGACCAGAATTGGGTACAGTGGACACAGGTTCAAATGTCAGAATCCTCGAGGATATATTAAGTCGGAGGCATGCGAGAGAATCTGTACCGGGATGGGAGGTGGGTGATGTCCGATTGACGAGTGAGCCTACATCATTTAAAAATAAGTGCATCATTTTCAGGTTTTTTTTTAAAAATCTCTTCAACCGTCTCATACAAAAGTGTTCGGAGACACCTCTGTCATTAGTTACATCAAAGCATGCAAGAGGAACACAAGCGGGTGGACGGGGTGGATTGGAATGTTGTGGTTAACCATAGAGGGTCAATGCATTGCGGACCTCCATTATCCGGATGAGGTATTTCCGGATTCCCGAAGAATGAGAACGCCTCTGAGCCTGATTTACTAGACTATCCGCCACGTGTAGTTCCCGGGGGTCTCTAAGAGACAGAGAAAGAATAGAACTACTACCTCCTCAGGTAGGTCTAATATGATGATGTTCATTGGACAGGTAAACTCATCGTGTAAAACAAATTGCTACATAAACTCTAGTAGCAAGAGCACGTGAATCTCTGGTGCGGGCTTCCTGAAAGGGCACAAGCTGCAGGAGTCGCTTCATGCTTCATATGAAGTGAAAAGGAAAATGATGATGATTAAGATGATGATAAGTGTGTTATGATAAAAGTTAAGTCAGAACATTTACAAGTTTGAGATACTGTGTTTTTTGTTTTTTTTAATAATAAAGTTTTGCCTCCTAGTTGGTTATATTAGGGCGCATATCCAAACACAAATTTTTTTTCCTCGCATGAGGTAGCATTTAACTCGCATGAGTCGCATTGGAACACGCCCAACATAAACGCATGTCCCAACACAAAAAGACCCAATGACAAACAAGTGTCACCGTAATGATCCTCTGTGTTTTCACACAAAAGATCTAATGACACATAAGTGTCACTGTACTGATCTTTTGTGCCGGGCACATTGTTATATTAGGGCGCGTGTCCAAATATAATAATAATTTATTTTTTCCTCGCATGAGGTCGCATATTTTTTCCTCGCATGAGGTCGCATTTAGCTCGCATGAGTCGCATTGGAACACGCCCAACATAAACGCATGTCCCAACACAAAAAGACCCAATGACAAACAAGTGTCACCGTAATGATCCTCTGTGTTTTTACACAAAAGATCTAATGACACATAAGTGTCACTATACTGATCTTTTGTGCCGGGCGCATGGTTATATTAGGGCGCATGTCCTTTTTTTTCCTCGCATGAGGTCGCATATTTTTTCCTCGCATGAGGTCGCATTTAGCTCGCATGAGTCGCATTGGAACACGCCCAACATAAACGCATGTCCCAACACAAAAAGACCCAATGACAAACAAGTGTCACTGTAATGATCCTCTGTGTTTTCACACAAAAAATCTAATGACACATAAGTGCCACTGTACTGATCTTCTGTGCCGGGCACATGGTTATATTAGGGCGCATGTCCAAATATAATTTAAAAAAAATTTTTTTTCCTCGCATGAGGTCGCATTTAACTCGCATGAGTCGCATTGGAACACGCCCAACATAAACGCATGTCCCAACACAAAAAGACCCAATGACACACAAGTGTCACCAATGATCCTTTGTGTTTTCACACAAAAGATCTAATGACACATAAGTGTCACTGTACTGATCTTTTGTGCCGGGCACATGGTTATATTAGGGCGCATGCCCAAATATAATTTTTTTCCCCTCGCATGAGGTCGCATTTAACTCGCATGAGTCGCATTGGAACACGCCCAACATAAACGCATGTCCCAACTTTTTTTATTTTTTTATTTATTTTTTTCCTCGCATGAGGTCGCATTGTCCCCGCCTCAAACCCGGCCCTGGTCAAGACCACATGTCCCAACACAAAAAGACCCAATGACACACAAGTGTCACCAATGATCCTCTGTGTTTTCACACAAAAGATCTAATGACACATAAGTGTCAATATACTGATCTTTTGTGCCGGGCACATGGTTATATTAGGGCGCATGTCCAAATATATATATATATATATATATATATATATATATATATATATATATATATATATATATATATATATATATATTTTTTAGGGCGCATGTCCAAATATAAAAGACCCTTAGGTGTGGTTTAATTTGATTGAAATACTGTGACCGGTAGCTTGGGACTTTAAGAATGAAAGAGAGTACAAAATAATGGTTTAAGAAAGTTAAATAGAGTTGTTAATAGACTATGTGACTTTGTTAAGGGGGAGTAAAATGAGCAGGAAAGTGTTTCGAGGGAAGGGAGGTAACTCCGTAAATCCCTTTTTGGGAGATTTAGCGCGGTATTTTGGTTTAGTATTTCTTGTGAGTTCTCACTTATGGTGTAACTGATTTGCATAGTGATGCTTTAGTGATGGGGTTAAAGAAGGGTTTATGGGTTTTGAGCTTTATCAGCAAAGGGAGACGGCTTTAAATTACGTCCCTTGAAAGGTTTTGGTGAGTGATCAAAATATACACGCACGAGAAAGTTTTGCGAAGGTGAACAAATTTTAGCAGAGAATGGATAATGTTAAATCGGGAAAAAAGATTAAGGCAGTCTGATTTTTTAGCGCGAAGTTGCGAAGAAAGAATGCCTAGCGAAAGTTATCGCTGTTTTAAACTTTTGTGTAGTGGTGAACGCTAGCTTGGATGGTGCACTGGGGCGAGGCCACTGGAGGTGGTTGGCTTCTGTGTTGTAAAGAAAACTGGGTTGCCCAGCCACCAAGCCGTTCCATTTAGCCACCTTGATAGATGTAGGTGCAGGTTTCTGCTATGGTGTTTGTTTATTCATGGAGCAAGAAAGGCAGTGTTTCCTGTCAAGTATTTTGATGGTCAGCCCAAAGCGAGAGACTAAAGGTATGTCAAGACTAGCAAGTAGCATACATCGTGTAGAATAAGGTGAACTCTTAGACAGTACAGTAGTAAAGAGACTGTAGAGAATTATAGGTGAAAGAGACTTGGTATAAACTGTCAGCCCTGGTATTAGACCAGTCTAATATAGATACCCCAAGCTACTCTAACAGAGAAAGGAAGAATTATATAATTTTTTGTCCGACATAAATGAGATCAGAGATGGCAATCTCATTTCATCCAAATCATTGACATCACGACCATTGTATCTCATTCATTACTTGCAGTCCGATTTCTGTTTTGAGCGAAAAATACGTTGTGCCACAATATGCAGCTGGGTTGCGAAGTCTGCGCCTTTCAGCCGGGCTCATACGATTTCAGCAAGTCGTTTTATTCCGGTTTGCTTTTCTTAGCCTTTGGCTGTCGCCATTCTACCTGTGAGATAGTAGAAACCTGTGACGGACTTCACACTTTAAAAGCGAGATAGATATGATTAACTGATAGAGAACGAAGAAGAAGAAGAAGAAGAAAGGCATACATTTTCTGGATTAGATATGCGAAGGCAGGACGAGAAATTAATGATGCTGTTAAACGAACCGAGGACACCTCGAGACGATTTCACAAGCTATCATATGAGTGCCACCACATGTATTGATCACTTGAACGAGAACCTAGCTGTAGAAAACATTTATCACAGGACCTCTTTTCCCGAGATTCGTTAAAACCAGACGAGCAGAACCTGAAAGTGTCAGTGACCCACTTAAATGTTTCGAAGTTGTATGTCACAAGGTGGAAATAATCCTTCAAAACATGACTGGGAAATAATTATTTTGGGCTTTTTCTGCTGCATGTCCTGATAACGAGCACGAACTCTACTGTGGTCATTTCATTCCTTTACATTATACTTCACCGTCATTGAATCTATGTAGTCAAACTTATTATGACTTATGATAAATAGCTAATGCACCATGAGTAAAATAGAAAGGCCTGAGTTTAAATAGGTGTTCAGTTTTACTATCACGGTGCAATGTGCGCCGTCTTCGTATTTTTCCGAAAATGCAATATTAAAAGATGGCAAAGCATGCACGTTCTTTTAACGGGTGTTTAATTTAGCTTTCACGGTGCAATGGATGCCTTTCCATATTTTTCCGAAAAGCTTGTTGGATTTTTTATTGTTGATTACAAACGTTTCAGTAATAGTTGGTGTATAGGGTTTACGATTGACATCGCTATATCTGAGAGCATGAAGAGGTGTGCAACCCAAGGAGATCATTACTTTGCCTGTTCAAGTTGAGGTCATTAGCCAAATGAATAATTGTATGATGCACACACCTAGTTCGCCAGGTGTAGTTCACGGAGATCTCTGATAGTTCAAGCAAGAATAGGACTACATGCATGTCGTAACAGGCGACTAATGTGGTGTTATGGGGCTGGCAACCTCATCATATAAAACAAATACCTATAGAAACATCCGCTACATGAGCACGTGAATGCGTTGTTCAGGTTTCTTGCAAAGAGAGGAAGGAGGCAGATGTAGTTGTTTGTCTATGCTCCATCGAAAGCGAAAAAGACAATAATGATGCGGTATATGTGTATAATTTTTCTTGTGGTTTACGTTCCCTGGCAAAGAACAAAAACTGCTTGTCGGAAAAGTGAACAACCTATTGTTATTGTTATTTTTGAACAGAATCGACATCATTGCACTCCAGGCAAACCCATAGGTGCTCAGTCTCCCTCAGTATATGTCGAAGAGTGTGAATGCTAACTTTTTCTGTAGCTCGCTGGTTGTATACACGACGGATGCATCCTCTCATACGTCCATCTCTACTGATGCCCAATTCCAACAGTCTTAACCTTGATGATTCATTTATTGCAGTGTCATTCTCTAACAGGTGATAATTAATTGTTCTCACTATCTCTCCCTCATCCATATCCAGTGTCCCCACTGTCACAAAACGGGTTTATTCATGTAATTTTGTGCCCCCCTCTCTCTCTTTCATCCGCTTGTTATTTGGGTACACTCTTCATAACTGTCGTTCTCTCCGGCAGTATCAGTTCATTTCTTCACTCATCATCCTATTATTTGGCATATTTATTGCCCCTACATTTTTTTGCTGTGACCACACCCCAGACGTATTTACATTCCGCCAGGTGAATCGTAACAATACCCAGTTAATTACACCGGTCAGCGGTAATATGTTTATCAGCTGAGTCGCCTCGTCAGCTTTGTTGGAGACACTCTTTACTGACACAATATTGTCTCGTACGAGCGATGAATAGAAACCACATCGTCTGTCTGAGAGATCCGTCTGACGGAGGCACGAAAACACCGGTGATAAGGAGATAATCGTTTTCGCGGGACCATCCCTGTGTAATTGATACAGATAACCTGTCTGGAGGAGACACTATTGGAATGTAGCATCTGGACATCAGATAGGTTCACAGATTTGTTTGTGAGTTGGCGGAAGTATTACATCATTCTTAGAAAGAGGTCACGCGATGGAATTTTAAAATTTAAAATTTTAAAACACGCAGGGGAGGTTAAATTAAACACCCCTACCCATATAGTTCAGAGCTTTTGATTGGCTTAATTTTAGAAGCCGGAATAGACATTAACTTTCATTGGAAAGTGGTCTTTTAGTACAATCTGGGATTCGAACTTAGGCCAAGTGATTTGCAGAACACCCATCATAAGAGGACTACTAACATTTCCCAGACCAAGGGATTCGCAGAACACCCGTCATGAGAGGACTACTAACATTTTCCAGACCAAGTGATTCGCAGAACACCCGCCATAAGAGGATTGCTATAATTTCCCAAACCAAGTGATTCGAAGCATTTAATAACGGGCTGTGTCCATTCTGAACTGTGCGAGGAGATTGTGTTCCCAAAAGTTACTTTGGGGTAACTATAAACATTTATTTTACACATGTGAATTTGAAATGTTTTTCTTGCTAAGTGGTTATATACAAGGTATGAGGCTGGTAACCTCAACATATGAAAATAGTATATTCATAAACCACTACACCAAGCGCTGGCAATTGTTTCTTGCTAGTCGTACAGAAAACCGACAGCAGAGGTGACCCCAGACTCCGACTGGAGCAGTGATGAGTGAAGATTACATCACATGTGCCTCAAGTGTATAATATCATTTTGTGAAGATATATGTACCCAGAGCCGGCTCTACCGACTGTGCAACACGTGCATTTGCACGGGGCGGCAAGCTTAGGGGGCGGCAAAAAATCTATTTACTTATATTTACAATCCCGCCAAAATATTCCGCCTCGGAGCCACGCTGGTGTAATGGTTACCACACTGCACTAGCGATCAGGTGTTCAAGGTTCAAGCCCGGGCGCGGGCATTTGTAGGAGTGTCATCGACCGGGATTTTGACTGAATAACCTGAACGGCTTCTGAAATAAACCCTCTGTGGATGGTGTCACGGAGTGTTCGAAGGTTTCGTCTAGATTATTTTACAATTCCTTACTTTTCTATTTGTTCACACTTTGTCTGTTTTCTCTACGAAATATTTGCACCTGCGGTCTGTTCTTTAGCTGTTTTTCAAGTCTTCACTAATAGTTCTGCCATACTATCCTAATGCTATCTTCTCCTACAAAGGCACTAAAAGGTATTTCTTTAGGGACGTCAGTACAATTTATTCGCTTGGTCGAAACTACAGCGGTTCCCATAGGATTATATTTCCGTGTTCAGTGGTCAACTGAAGACCGCCACGATAAATTTTCCGGCATGGCTGAACGAGAGACGGGAATTAATTAACTTGGCGTGGGAATCAGGAATTTTATTTTTTTAATCGACCGTTCTATGTTGGCGGCTCGAATGTTTCAGTTGTTTTCGAGTGTGCATTCAAGGAAGTTGATTTTGCTCAGTGTTAGTGTGCTATGTGTTACAGTGATAAATAAGTTTTTTTAAACGTTTTATGAAAATTAGTACAGTGCTTCAGCCTCCATTCATTACTAAATAATACATTTTATTGTAGGGTTTATTAAAACAGTTTTAATATTCAAATAGATATAATGTCCGATAAAAGAAAAAACTATCAGGTGCCGAATATCGGAAACGGAAACTGGAAAAAGAACGCGACATTCAAAAACATAGCGGGGCTTTACATAAATATCTAAAAACTTAAACAGCTGATGTAGGACAGAAGAAAATAAGCAAATGTACCGAAACAAATGATTCTGAGCTCATGGCAAGTACTTCTAACTCGGACCCCCAGTAACGTAGATATTACTAACAATGTCGAAAATGAGACTGATTTGACCGTTTCCAATTCCAGAGATTTAAGTGATGAACTTGAGAGGTACACTGATCCGGCAAGATGGAATCCTTCTTTAAGCGATACCAAAAGACTGGAAATCGTAAAAAAAGGCCTGCCAGAGAGACCAAAAAATGAGTTCGTTTTTCTGCGCAGCTCTAATGGTCTGAAATTTTTACTAAATTTTTACACCAGGGAGCTAAGCAATTGAGAACATATTAATCGATCATGGTTAGTGTATTCAAAAGAAAAGGATTCTGTATTTTGTTTCTGCTGTAAGTTGTTTTCCCGTAATAAAATGTCACTCACTAATGATGGCTATAATGATTGGGGTCATTTGTATGTGTATCGTTAATGAACACGAAAAATCTAAAACCCCTTGGTGTCCCATACAAAGTGGATTGAATTATCGTCCAGGCTTAAATCAGTCAAGACAATTGATTCAATGCAACAAAAGTTATTAAATTCAGACGTTCGACACTGGAGGAGCATAATAGAAGGCCTAATTGCTATTGTCCAGCTCGTGAGCCAACAATGCTTGCCATTTCGTGGAACATCTGATAAGTTGTATGACCCTAACAATGGAAATTGTTTAAAGCTTGTTGAACTGATTGCCAGATTTGATAGTGCTATGTGTGAACATTTAATGAGAGTAGCTCGTGGATCGACCCAACATTACCTTGGGAAAAACATTTAAAATGAATTGATTGCTCTTCTCTCTGGAACCATAAGAAAAAAAAAGAAATAATTTATATGGTTGAGAAAGCTACAAATATTATAGCATAGTTGCAGACTGTACTCCCGATGTAAGTCACATTGAACAATTAACAATAATTGTTAGATTTGTTAGTACGAATCCAGATGATAACAACATTCATGAGCATTGTCTTGGTTTCATTGCTGTAGAAGCCACTACAGGCTCAGCGTTAACCGAATGCATTCTAAGAAAATTGTCAGACATGGATATTCCAATCGCAAACATGCGTGCCAGGGTTATGACTGTAGTGAAATTCTAAATACAATATCTAAATTAATATATATAACAATATCGGGCATAAAGGAAAAGATAAGAAAATACAAAAGAATTTTCTACTAGAACTGTTGGTATCGCCTACGCCTTCAGATTATTTGCTAACGAATAGCCGAACAAAACGGTACCCAAATTTTTCAAATTCGTCCTTGACATAATCACTTTTCCTAGTTCTAAGAAAATTGTGCCTAAAAATGCATTGGGAAACGAGGAGGGGCAAGGAAAGATAAAATGCTAATACGTTTCGCATTGATTTTAAACTAAAAGCCAATACTAGCAAGTGGCAAGCCTTGCCATAGGGGGTTTCCCCAAAATACGATGAAAAAGTTAGAACATGTAGACGACACGTGTCACTAAAACGACTTTATCTCTTATTAGGAATGACGAAATTCTATCGTAAGTACAGAAGACATCCCCTAGTATGGAAGTGAACGGTGGTAACAGCAAATACACGACTATCATAGAAAAATACATATTTTGAACGAAGCCACTTAGCCCCATTAAACTTATATATTCGAGTACCTTAGGACTTGCTGACAAAGAATATGTTATGTGTTTGTGAATGATGATTCTAGAAAGAAAAATCATCACTATAAGGCTTCCAAGGGAAAAGACCATACCGGTGCCTGGAAAAACAGGTCAACAAATTTAAAAGTCCATATGTAAGCCTTGTTAAGGACTTGGACCGATGAAAAGGCAGAAGAAAATATTACCTCATCATATCAATATGTGAACGAGCTGACCACTCGTCTTAAAACTGGCTGGAAACTTGCCAATGAAAATTTGAGACAAGCCAGGAAAAAGCATGCTGCCTATTACAATAAGAAAGCGAAGGATCGAGAATTATTTGTGGGAGAGAAGGTGCTCCTTCTACTGCCCGGCAGCCAGAATAAATTGCAAATTGGATGGCAAGGTCCATATACAGTTCTAGAGAAGGTGTCTAGAACAAATTATAAGATAGATAAGAAAGGGAAAGAGAAAATCTATCATGTGAATCTCCTGAAGAAATATCTGGACAGAGAAAACCAGGAAGAGACACACCTACTGACCTTGTCTGTTGCAATGGAGATGAAAAAGGAACCACTCACTTCTCAAGAATATCCTTTACATCCCTGTGAAACCGCCGCACAGGTAAAAATCAGCACACACTTAACGGAAATTCAGAGGGAGAGGGTTCAACAGGTTCTGAATAATCATACAGATGTGTTAACGGACCGTCCGGGGCATACAAATTTATTGGAGTATGATATGAAACTCATAGACCCAACACCAATCTGTATGAAAGCCTATTCGATTCCGTTCGCTAAGGAAAAAGCTTTAAGGGAGGAGATAGATTATCTGTTGAAAGAAGGAATTATCTCGCACAGTGAATCTCCCTACAGTTCCAGTGTGGTTCTGTTAAGAAAACCCTCTGGAGAACACAGGCTGTGTATAGATTACCGGAAACTGAATGCTGTCACAGAAGGTCAGGGGGATCCATTACCTGATACAAATCAGCTGTTTGCCAGGCTGAATAGAGCTAAATATTTCTATAAACTGGATCTGAGCAAAGGCTACTATCAGATTCCAGTAAGGCCGGAGGTAAAACCTTATTTAGCCTTTAGCACCTCGGAAGAACATTATGAATTTAATATGTTGCCATTCGGGCTGAAAAATGCACCGAGTGTGTTTTCAAGGATGATGAGAAAGTTACTGGATCCCCTGAAGAATCCATGCATCACCAACTTCATGGATGATATTCTAATAGCAACAGAAACATTTGAGGAACACATTAACTCTCTGAATATGTTGTTTGATCGATTGAGAGAGACCAATTTGACAGCTAGACCGACGAAATGCTGTGTTGGATGTAAAGAGCTGGAATTCTTGGGCCACACAGTACATCAGGGAAACATGACCCCTGACCCCAAGAACCTGGAGAAGTTTAAAAAAGCACCAAGACCAGAAACAAAAAAAGATGTGCGATCTTTTGTCTCATTATGTGGTTTTTACCAAAAGTATATAAAAAACTTTAACTCCATATGTGCTCCATTGACTGATTTAAAGCGGAAAGGAAATCCTGATAGAATTATTTGGACAGCGCAATGTGAATTAGCATACCAAGAATTGAAAGAAAAGCTCACAAGCAGGCCTATTTTGAAATTACCTGACTTAAGTCAAGAATTCATTCTGAGAACGGACGCGAGTAATATCGGTTTGGGTGCAGCTCTATTACAACGGTCAAATTCACTTGATGGGGAATTAACCCCAGTAGCTTATGCTAGCCGTAAGTTGAATACAGCAGAACAAAAATATTCAACAAGTGAAAAAAGAATGTCTCGCAGTTATCTGGGGTACAAAAAAGTTCCAGATTTATCTCTATGGACAATCATTTAGGATCCAGACAGATCATAAACCACTCGTGTGTCTGTCACAAGCACGGCATGAAAATGCTAGGTTATTGCGCTGGTTTTTGCTCTTACAGCCATTCCAGTTTTCCATAGAGTACATTCCCGGAAAAACCAACGTCGGCGGTGATTTTTTAAGCAGACATCCGTACGACGAACATCAGAGTAGTCACCAGGCATAGATAGTAAATTTATCTATGTGTATTGAGAAATAGGAACTGACATATGATCGTCTGTTCTAAAGGGGGGACATGTGTAGTGAATTTCTAAATACAATATCTAAATTAATATATATAACAATATCGGGCATAAAGGAAAAGATAAGAAAGTACAAAAGAATTTTCTACTAGAACTGTTGGTATCGCCTACGCCTTCAGATTATTTGCTAACGAATAGCCGAACAAAACGGTACCCAAATTTTTCAAATTCGTCCTTGACATAATCACTTTTCCTAGTTCTAAGAAAATTGTGCCTAAAAATGCATTGGGAAACGAGGAGGGGCAAGGAAAGATAAAATGCTAATACGTTTCGCATTGATTTTAAACTAAAAGCCAATACTAGCAAGTGGCAAGCCTTGCCATAGGGGGTTTCCCCAAAATACGATGAAAAAGTTAGAACATGTAGACGACACGTGTCACTAAAACGACTTTAGCTCTTATTAGGAATGACGAAATTCTATCGTAAGTACAGAAGACATCCCCTAGTATGGAAGTGAAACGGTGGTAACAGCAAATACACGACTATCATAGAAAAATACATATTTTGAACGAAGCCACTTAGCCCCATTAAACTTATATATTCGGGTACCTTAGGACTTGCTGACAAAGAATATGTTATGTGTTTCGCAAATAGTCCATTAATTAACAAATTATAGCCAAAATACTTTAGTGGAGTTGACTGACAGCACAAGATCATATCTGCTTAGTTTTTTTTATGGCATGTTTGGAAAACACTGCTTTGGGGGAAATGAGGCCAACAAGTTAGATACGATTTGATTGGCTGTAGTAAAATGTAAGGCGAAACATTATTGGGTGACCTGGAAATACAAATATTGTTGTTAATGGAAACGTATAGGATGGATAGTTTTTCCAAAAGGCTCATGTAAACATGGCCTGATTGGTTAGAACGTTAGATATGGTCAAGTAGAAGCGTCGGTTCACTGCCATTTTTGAAAATAAATTCTGTGAAAATCAAGTACGTTGAGAACAGGCTAAGAATTTTCTAATAAAGGAAAAGCCTGGACAAAGGCAGATCGAAAATGTGCCAGATTCTATTGCCTAGTCATCGTTTTACTTGTGTTATTTCCTTACATCTGTGGTAAGATTGATTTTCTTAATATTTTATTTAAAATAAAATTTGAATGTGAGATGCTAACATACGATTATAAGTAAGTGAGTCTATGGCAGACTCAAAACAGAGTCTAGAGATAGATCCAGCATATGAAAGACTATCAGAGAGGTGTAGACCAACTAAATTATATAGGATTATCATCAGGAGCATAATACTTATCCTATGGTATGGACAACAGATTATTGCTGGAATTGCAGAGGCGTTGTAACTATTAGGGGAGAGGAGTACTGGTATACCTGGTCACATCAAAAGAAACTGGTGAAAGGGATTGTCGTAAAGAGCTGATCTTGCATGTTTGTTTGTAATGTGCCTGTCCTGGTTGTTGAGTATTAGTGTAGGCTGTTGATTGCGAAGGAGGCATATCCTTCTGATTTCAGAGGTATTTGGTTGCTGTCAATAACTGGTGCCAGACTACAGTGGGCCGATATATTCATGCCCCAGTCTTGCCTTTTTCGTAGACAACTGTAAACCACCATCATTCTTGAAGAAGTGGGAGCTGAAGGTTGTCGTTCGGCAAAGTGCAGGAAGATTCCTACCTCATATTGCCAAGTTAGGTGCATGTTTCGGCACCTGGTCGCTCAGCTAACATTATATTAGAAAAGAGACTGGAAATAGTGATATAAACATTCCATCAGTGTCCATACAAACTTACAAACAACATGCAGAGATGATGATAGTAAACAATAAACCAGTGTATACTAGAAGTCACCTCAGTTAAACAATACAACTACACTCTTATATAATAATATATGTATTATGGACAGAAGATCCATTGTATAAATTGATTGATGTAATTAATTGCTATGATTTCACTTTGATTGTCAGTCCTGATTCCAAATAAATCAGATTCAGGACAATAAATTGAAAAACCTTAACTTTCAACCACAGACTTACTAAAGATAGTCTTTTAAAGTGTAGTTTGTATGTGATTGTCATGGCACTGTTGTGTTGTAGTAGAAAATAAAATATTTTGTGTAAGTGTTTATATGTTTAGTTGGTTAATGCAACCTTACACTAACATTTCATAACCCTAGACACCAAACGTAGTCATCTTACATTCTATCTAGAATAAGTCTGAATGAGATCATAGTGGTGGTAGTAGAAGGGTGCCCTGGAAATTTACTCTAATATTTATTATATTCAGGGACCTTCACAGCTGACCTCATTCAGTACACTAAGATTTCTTTACAACAAACTGTATTAACATCAACCCACCACATATATTGGGGTCTCGCTCCTGGGGATTTAACTTTTCATAACACCAGCTATATTGAGTAGTTTGCTTCTGGGATTTTAAATTCTTAAAATATTATCAATTATATTAGAAATCTCAGATAGTATAAAACTAAAAGCATTCCTTTTTGGAGAAATTAAATAGTGGTTGAGCTATCAGTGCCTGTGGTTGTTCTTAGTTATCATTAGAAATTGTTAGTTATAATTAGAAATTTGTCTAGTTAGAAATTTTAAAAGGTTTGCCTAGTACATAATGGCAGACCTGGCAAAGTTTCGATCTGCTGCTGTGCAGGCTGCTAAAGAACTGGGAATGGAGGGGCAAATTATGATTGCTTATGTCACAACTCAATGTGACAAATTTATTGAACGTGAAGAAAGAAAATTTGAAGCAGAAAGAAAGTTAGAGGCAGATAAAGAAATTAGGAGGCTGCAGATTGAGGCTGACAAGGAAGCTAGGGCATTGGAGGCAGAAGAAAAGAGATTAGCTGCAGAAAGAGAAGAAAAGAGATTAGCTACAGAAAGAGAAGAAAAGAGATTAGCTACAGAAAGAGAAGAAAAGAGACTAGCTGCAGAAAGAGAAGAAAAGAGATTAGCTACAGAAAGAGACGAAAAGAGATTAGCTACAGAAAGAGAAGAAAAGAGACTAGCTGCAGAAAGAGAAGAAAAGAGATTAGCTACAGAAAGAGAAGAAAAGAGATTAGCTACAGAAATAGAAGAAAAGAGACTAGTTGCAGAAAGAGAAGAAAAGAGATTAGCTACAGAAAGAGAAGAAAAGAGACTAGCTGCAGAAAGAGAAGAAAAGAGATTAGCTACAGAAAGAGAAGAAAAGAGATTAGCTACAGAAAGAGAAGAAAAGAGACTAGCTGCAGAAAGAGAAGCAGAGGAAAGGAAACAGGCTGCAGAAAGGGAAGCAGAAAAGGAGGAGAAGAGATTACAAAGGGAACATGAGTTACGACTAAGGGAGTTTGAGTTTCAAAGCCATGTTCCTGAAAATGGTGCCAGTCCCTTTACCTCAGATGCTACTGTTAGTCAGGGAGCCTCAACCTCAGCTATGAGTTTTCATTTAGACCATTTTGTTGAGAAAGACGATGACATAGACAGTTACCTAAATAGATATGAACTTTTGGCTACCACGTATGGTTTAGAGAGAGAAAGGTGGAGCCTAAAGTTATCACAAGGGCTTCGTGGTACAGCTTATGAAGTTTTTGCCAAGATGAGCAGGGATGATCAGGACAATTATGACATGCTAAAGCAGGCTCTTTTGTTAAGATATGAAAAGAATGGGGAATTTTATAGAAAAAAAATTAGGAATGCCAAACTACTGTCGGGTGAGACTTATCACAAGTTCTCTGCACGGTTAGAGACCTACTTGGAGAAATGGTATTGTATAAACATAAATAACACATAAGGAAGGGAAACCCGAGGCCTGTAAACAGTAAATTAATATTAGACAAACATAAAGGTATGTTTTCAGGCACTCGTAAGAAATAAAGAAGTAGAACACTTGGACAACAGAAAAACAACAGACGTGAGTGGCTTACCCAGGGTTCGAACCCCGTACCTTCCGTACGACAACTCCGCCTAGCTATCAAGCGAATCACACTGATCCCACGGCCAGCCAGGCATCCCCAAAAAAGGATGCTTTGCTGACTATATATCAGTACGAAACACACAAGATAACACCGGAAGTATACAGTGGGCAACTCAGCCCTTTTAATGACGCAATCACTTCTGTTGTTCTCCTATTAACAGTATGTGTCAGTCCAAACAAGACAAAGACCTTGATACTGGGTCCAGTAAATAGTAGAAGACTTAAGGACAGTAGTATAGAACAGAGGGTAGGTTTCTGGTATTGTATAAACATAAATAACACATAAGGAAGGGAAACCCGAGGCCTGTAAACAGTAAATTAATACTGTTAATAGGAGAACAACAGAAGTGATTGCGTCATTAAAAGGGCTGAGTTGCCCACTGTATACTTCCGGTGTTATCTTGTGTGTTTCGTACTGATATATAGTCAGCAAAGCATCCTTTTTTGGGGATGCCTGGCTGGCCGTGGGGTCAGTGTGATTCGCTTGATAGCTAGGCGGAGTTGTCGTACGGAAGGTACGGGGTTCGAACCCTGGGTAAGCCACTCACGTCTGTTGTTTTTCTGTTGTCCAAGTGTTCTACTTCTTTATTTCTTACGAATGCCTGAAAACATACCTTTATGTTTGTCTAATATTAATTTATTGGAGAAATGGACTGCTCTGGGTAAAACCCAAGATCTTAAGGAAATGATCCTTATTGAGCAATTAAGAGAGTCCATGGCTCCAGACCTGAGAAAGTTTCTCATGGAACAAGGTGCAGAGAGGCTGGGTGAGTTACTCAATGTTGCTGAGAGGTATCAGGCAGCCCAAGCAGAGGTAAGGTAAAGGTAAAGGAACCCGTTACACGCCCATTCAGGCATATTGGGAATATGGTGTTAGGCCCATATTATCTTGACCGTCGGCACACGAGGGGTGATGTGGTCGGCATCACGCCGGCCGCCTTAACCTTCCCAGAGTTGCTCTGGTACCCATTTGGGGCTGGGTCGACCCAGGAGCCGTTTGTGGCCTAAAAAATTCCCGCCTCATCTGGGGATCGAACCATAGACCACTGCGCTAGGAAGCCAGTGCACTAGTTGGAAATAAAAAGAAACAGGTAGACAATTTTAAGGCAACTCAAAACTTTAATAAGTTTGACCATAGAGACCAGAACAAAGGTAAGCACCAGTTTGATAGGCCACGCACTGACTATAATAATAAACCCTCACAATTCAATGAAAGGAAATATAATGATAGAAAACCCTTTAACCAAGGAAAGAAATATTGTAGTTGGTGTCGGATGGACAACCATAACACAGAAGTGTGTAAAAAGAGACCTGTGTACATGGCCACGCTTCAGACCAGATCACAGTCTAAACAGGAGGAGGATAATCTGATAAATACCGCTCCAGATGAGATGAGGAAAGCGCAGGCTGGGGATAAGACCCTCAAGCCTTGTTTTAAGAAATTGCCCAAATGTCATACACCTCCAGGCAAGGGAGATTTCTATATGAAAAACAAATTGATTTACAGGAAGGCCGCAACTGGATCCACTGGTCACGGACAGTTGGTTCTTCCAAAGGCATATTGGACAGATGTGATAAGGAGCCTACATGTTGGAAAAGATGGGGACCATGAGAAAATAGGTACCATCATCCAAAAAATGGCTCAAAATTATTATTGGCCAGATGAAATGTTTGATATTGAGAATTTATTAGAAAGATGTAGCATACTACATGAGGGAACACCCACAAGTGGGAACAGTGATCAGGACTTAGACACGCCACGGGGCAAACTTAGGCCTGACACTGAAAAGAAAAATAAAATTAATAAAGTGGACAAATTGGAATGGGAGCCCCCTTTTCACGGACAGTCTTCACTTGGATGTTTTACAATGGCCACTATGCAGCGAGTACAAAGAGATGTCTTACCCCAGAATAAGCCGAAAATCCCTCAGTCGGACTTATGTGAACTGGAGGAAGATAAAAGAGAGAGAAGACCTCTCACAAGGAATTTAAAGTGGGGCGAAAACCCCAAGAGAAAAATTGGTAGCGGTCGATTTGTGAATGATGTTTCTAGGAAGAAAAATCATCACTATAAGGCTTCCAAGGGAAAAGACCATACCGGTGCCTGGAAAAACAGGTCAACAAATTTAAAAGTCCATATGTAAGCCTTGTTAAGGACTTGGACCGATGAAAAGGCAGAAGAAAATATTACCTCATCATATCAATATGTGAACGAGCTGACCACTCGTCTTAAAACTGGCTGGAAACTTGCCAATGAAAATTTGAGACAAGCCAGGAAAAAGCATGCTGCCTATTACAATAAGAAAGCGAAGGATCGAGAATTATTTGTGGGAGAGAAGGTGCTCCTTCTACTGCCCGGCAGCCAGAATAAATTGCAAATTGGATGGCAAGGTCCATATACAGTTCTAGAGAAGGTGTCTAGAACAAATTATAAGATAGATAAGAAAGGGAAAGAGAAAATCTATCATGTGAATCTCCTGAAGAAATATCTGGACAGAGAAAACCAGGAAGAGACACACCTACTGACCTTGTCTGTTGCAATGGAGATGAAAAAGGAACCACTCACTTCTCAAGAATATCCTTTACATCCCTGTGAAACCGCCGCACAGGTAAAAATCAGCACACACTTAACGGAAATTCAGAGGGAGAGGGTTCAACAGGTTCTGAATAATCATACAGATGTGTTAACGGACCGTCCGGGGCATACAAATTTATTGGAGTATGATATGAAACTCATAGACCCAACACCAATCTGTATGAAAGTCTGTTCGATTCCGTTCGCTAAAGAAAAAGCTTTAAGGGAGGAGATAGATTATCTGTTGAAAGAAGGAATTATCTGGCACAGTGAATCTCCCTACAGTTCCAGTGTGATTCTGTTAAGAAAACCCTCTGGAGAACACAGGCTGTGTATAGATTACCGGAAACTGAATGCTGTCACAGAAGGTCAGGGGGATCCATTACCTGATACAAATCAGCTGTTTGCCAGGCTGAATAGAGCTAAATATTTCTCTAAAGTGGATCTGAGCAAAGGCTACTATCAGATTCCAGTAAGGCCGGAGGTAAAACCTTATTTAGCCTTTAGCACCTCGGAAGGACATTATGAATTTAATATGTTGCCATTCGGGCTGAAAAATGCACCGAGTGTGTTTTCGAGGATGATGAGAAAGTTACTGGATCCCCTGAAGAATCCATGCATCACCAACTTCATGGATGATATTCTAATAGCAACAGAAACATTTGAGGAACACATTAACTCTCTGAATATGTTGTTTGATCGATTGAGAGAGACCAATTTGACAGCTAGACCGACGAAATGCTGTGTTGGATGTAAAGAGCTGGAATTCTTGGGCCACACAGTACATCAGGGAAACATGACCCCTGACCCCAAGAACCTGGAGAAGTTAAAAAAAGCACCAAGACCACAAACAAAAAAAGATGTGCGATCTTTTGTCTCATTATGTGGTTTTTACCAAAAGTATATAAAAAACTTTAACTCCATATGTGCTCCATTAACTGATTTAACGCGCAAAGGAAATCCTGATAGAATTATTTGGACAGCGCAATGTGAATTAGCATACCAAGAATTGAAAGAAAAGCTCACAAGCAGGCCTATTTTGAAATTACCTGACTTAAGTCAAGAATTCATTCTGAGAACGGACGCGAGTAATATCGGTTTGGGTGCAGCTCTATTACAACGGTCAAATTCACTTGATGGGGAATTAACCCCAGTAGCTTATGCTAGCCGTAAGTTGAATACAGCAGAACAAAAATATTCAACAAGTGAAAAAGAATGTCTCGCAGTTATCTGGGGTATAAAAAAGTTCCAGATTTATCTCTATGGACAATCATTTAGGATCCAGACAGACCATAAACCACTCGTGTGTCTGTCACAAGCAAGGCATGAAAATGCTAGGTTATTGCGCTGGTTTTTGCTCTTACAGCCATTCCAGTTTTCCATAGAGTACATTCCCGGAAAAACCAACGTCGGCGGTGATTTTTTAAGCAGACATCCGTACGACGAACATCAGAGTAGTCACCAGGCATAGATAGTAAATTTATCTATGTGTATTGAGAAATAGGAACTGACATATGATCGTCTGTTCTAAAGGGGGGACATGTGTAGTGAATTTCTAAATACAATATCTAAATTAATATATATAACAATATCGGGCATAAAGGAAAAGATAAGAAAGTACAAAAGAATTTTCTACTAGAACTGTTGGTATCGCCTACGCCTTCAGATTATTTGCTAACGAATAGCCGAACAAAACGGTACCCAAATTTTTCAAATTCGTCCTTGACATAATCACTTTTCCTAGTTCTAAGAAAATTGTGCCTAAAAATGCATTGGGAAACGAGGAGGGGCAAGGAAAGATAAAATGCTAATACGTTTCGCATTGATTTTAAACTAAAAGCCAATACTAGCAAGTGGCAAGCCTTGCCATAGGGGGTTTCCCCAAAATACGATGAAAAAGTTAGAACATGTAGACGACACGTGTCACTAAAACGACTTTAGCTCTTATTAGGAATGACGAAATTCTATCGTAAGTACAGAAGACATCCCCTAGTATGGAAGTGAACGGTGGTAACAGCAAATACACGACTATCATAGAAAAATACATATTTTGAACGAAGCCACTTAGCCCCATTAAACTTATATATTCGGGTACCTTAGGACTTGCTGACAAAGAATATGTTATGTGTTTCGCAAATAGTCCATTAATTAACAAATTATAGCCAAAATACTATAGTGGAGTTGACTGACAGCACAAGATCATATCTGCTTAGTTTTTTTTATGGCATGTTTGGAAAACACTGCTTTGGGGGAAATGAGGCCAACAAGTTAGATACGATTTGATTGGCTGTAGTAAAATGTAAGGCGAAACATTATTGGGTGACCTGGAAATACAAATATTGTTGTTAATGGAAACGTATAGGATGGATAGTTTTTTCAAAGGCTCATGTAAACATGGCCTGATTGGTTAGAACGTTAGATATGGTCAAGTAGAAGCGTCGGTTCACTGCCATTTTTGAAAATAAATTCTGTGAAAATCAAGTACGTTGAGAACAGGCTAAGAATTTTCTAATAAAGGAAAAGCCTGGACAAAGGCAGATCGAAAATGTGCCAGATTCTATTGCCTAGTCATCGTTTTACTTGTGTTATTTCCTTACATCTGTGGTAAGATTGATTTTCTTAATATTTTATTTAAAATAAAATTTGATTGTGAGATGCTAACATACGATTATAAGTAAGTGAGTCTATGGCAGACTCAAAACAGAGTCTAGAGATAGATCCAGCATATGAAAGACTATCAGAGAGGTGTAGACCAACTAAATTATATAGGATTATCATCAGGAGCATAATACTTATCCTATGGTATGGACAACAGATTATTGCTAAAATTGCAGAGGCATTGTAACTATTAGGGGAGAGGAGTACTGGTATACCTGGTCACATCAAAAGAAACTGGTGAAAGGGATTGTCGTAAAGAGCTGATCTTGCATGTTTGTTTGTAATGTTCCTGTCCTGGTTGTTGAGTATTAGTGTAGGCTGTTGATTGCGAAGGAGGCATATCCTTCTGATTTCAGAGGTATTTGGTTGCTGTCAATAACTGGTGCCAGACTACAGTGGGCCGATATATTCATGCCCCAGTCTTGCCTTTTTCGGAGACAACTGTAAACCACCATCATTCTTGAAGAAGTGGGAGCTGAAGGTTGTCGTTCGGCAATGTGCAGGAAGATTCCTACCTCATATTGCCAAGTTAGGTGCATGTTTCGGCACCTGGTCACTCAGCTAACATTATATTAGAAAAGAGACTGGAAATAGTGATATAAACATTCCATCAGTGTCCATAAAAACTTACAAACAACATGCAGAGATGATGATAGTAAACAATCAACCAGTGTATACTAGAAGTCACGTCAGTTAAACAATACAACTACACCTTTATATAATAATATATGTATTATGGACAGAAGATCCATTGTATAAATTGATTGATGTAATTAATTGCTATGATTTCACTTTGATTGTCAGTCCTGATTCCAAATAAATCAGATTCAGGACAATAAATTGAAAAACCTTAACTTTCAACCACAGACTTACTAAAGATAGTCTTTTAAAGTGTAGTTTGTATGTGATTGTCGTGGCACTGTTGTGTTGTAGTAGAAAATAAAATATTTTGTGTAAGTGTTTATATGTTTAGTTGGTTAATGCAACCTTACACTAACATTTCATAACCCTAGACACCAAACGTAGTCATCTTACATTCTATCTAGAATAAGTCTGAATGAGATCATAGTGGTGGTAGTAGAAGGGTGCCCTGGAAATTTACTCTAATATTTATTATATTCAGGGACCTTCACAGCTGACCTCATTCAGTACACTAAGATTTCTTTACAACAAACTGTATTAACATCAACCCACCACAATGACAATGGATCAAATATGGAAGGAAAACATTCAGGAGTTCAACAATGTATTAGGGACTTGAACCCGAGAGCTTTTTATATCCCTTGCTGTTCTCATTCTCACAACTTGGTGGTCGATGATGCCGCGATGTCATCTAGAGAAGGGGTTTTATTTTTTGAAACAGTTCAGAAATTGTATGTGTTTTTCTCAGCGTCAACACTGCGTTGGGGAATCCTTAAGAAACATATTACAACTCTAACGCCCAAGCCACTAAGTACAACTCGCTGGGAATCTAGAATCGAGGCCATTCGTCCTTTAAGATATTATATTGAGGAATTTTATGATGCATTGATAGAAATTGCTGATGACGAATCAGTAGACAAAATGGCGAGACATGAAGCTGAAACCCTTGCCCTAAAACTCTGAGATTTTAAATTTTTATGTTGTCTGGTTATATGGCACTATGTTTTAAACGAAATTAATGTTGCTAGTAAACTGTTGCAAAGCATAAAAATGGAATTGACTAGTGCCATAACAACTTTGAGAAATGTTCTCCAAAGCCTTAAGAATCTCAGAAATAATGAATCATTTCAAAATTTTCTTGTTGATGCTACAACATTAGCTGAGAAAGTTGAAGCTGATCTTGATTTGATACCAATGTTTGAATGTACTAGAGTGCGTCGGCACAAAAAGCAACACAACTATGAAGCAAGAGATGAACCTATTTTGGATCCAAAAACTAAATTCAAAATTGAATTTTTCTCTTTTATTATAGATGTTGCAACTAATTCTATTGAAGAAAGGTTCGAGCAATTGGAACATCACAGTTCACATTTTTCATTTTTATATAACATCCCTAAATTGAAATCTGAGACGACAAATGAGCTCTTAAACAAATGTAAAAACCTAGAAGGCGTTTTAACACATCAAGAAAATAGAGACATTGATGCCATTGAGCTATGTGATGAACTGAAAGTAGTATCCAAATTAGTACCAGAAAATACACCGCCAATTAAAGTTCTTCGTTATATTATTGAAAATAACATTGCTCCTAATGTCGCTATAGCCTTAAGAATATTACTAACTTTGCCTGTAACGGTAGCAAGTGGTGAGCGTAGTTTTTCAAAACTGAAGCTTATTAAAACTTATTACGCTCAACAATGGCCGAAACTAGATTGGAAGGACTTGCCATGATTTCAATTGAACATGAAAACGGTCAAAAATTAGACTACGCAGACCTTATTTCTGCTTTTGCAAATATGAAAGCAAGAAAAGTGTCTTTTTAAGCAGTACATACTTCAAACAATATAAATTCAAATAATGTGAAAATAGTGCTAAAAACTATAATAAGTACATACTATAGTTAAGTGTTTGTGACTCAACAGTTCATCGTTCCACATGAGAAGAGCATCCCGTATATGTAAGTAATGTAACTACATTTAATTCATATAATTGTCTCTAATAAAGTCAATGGTTTATTTTATGACTATACAGTATTTTCATCAATTTATCAATACATTATTATTAATGGTACTATTTAAAATTAAGTTAATGATCATGAAATTAATGTTGAAGCTTGTTTAACATAATGGTTTTAAAAATGTGAAACGTTAATTTGAGGTTGGGCGGGGGCGGTAAGGTATGGTATTGCACGGGGCGGCAAAATTCCTAGGGCCGGCCCTGTATGTACCTTGTTACTTGTAATGCAGGCAAATCATTGCAGTTCGCGCTGTCCAGACACATTTTCCTAATTTTAATAACCAGAATAATATTGGTGATTTTTAATCATCTTCCTTGAGTTACGCTGTGTATACTCAATAGAATAATCAAAGACTAACGTTGGTGGGTGCACAGCGAGACAATACGCCTGTTAATTTGCAGCCCACAAATGTACGTAGCAGAAGCATTTGTTTTTATTTTGTCTAAAAGATCGTGGTACTAAGATATCAGACGGATCGTGGTAGTAAGCTATCAGACGGTTCGTTAAACAAAGCTATTAGACTGTGAAGTGTCATCATCACAGAAGGATTGACGAAACCCAGGCTGCACGACTCACTCATACCAGCTAAGTGCTTGTAAAAAGGCACAAGCAAAAGGACATTAAAAGTAAATTTTAATTTTAATCCTCAAACCCAATCTCGATGAAGAGAAATTTTATTTTCATCTAAAATTCACCATCATTTCATCACTATTTTAACTTGTTAAAACTAATTGAGGTACTTGTGCGTTAATTCACCGTCAAATTAATATTTTGGCAATTTATTACCCAAACCGAGAACCGTACTATTTCTTACATTTCTTTTCTTACAATTTTTTTCTTTTTTTCTCGCCTGAATCCAATCGCAGTCTAGGTGACATTTTTTGCCACCCACTTACGCGACGTCACAAATCTCTTACCCACCCCGTCCGTCCTTTCTTTTTTTTTTTTGTTATCCGGAAAAAATACAACTTACTCGAATTTTTTTTTTTTTTACACTTTTGTCTCGTTTTAGTGAGGCGCGTCCCGTTCAACCTAGTCGGTTATATTAGATCGCATGTCCAAATATAAAAGACCCTTAAGTCTAGGCAATTGCTAGTCATCATAATCATCATCAGCTTTCAAGTCCCTATCAGAGTCAGGTACCCATTTACAGCTGGTTAGACTGATGCGTGACACCAGTTCCCTTCCTCGCTGCCGTTGCCTTCTCTAACTCAAGATCAGAGTCAGGTACCCATTTACAGCTGGTTAGACTGATGTGTGACACTACCAAGCTTTGAACCCGAAACCCGGTAACTTATTGCGGTAGTGGAGCGTTAGAGACTTCACTATACTAGGTCCAGCATCGAGAGGTGGGGCCTACCTAGCTATAAATGGGTACTTAACTTTGAGTTAGGGAAGGAAAAGACAGCGAGGAACACAAGAAAAACAACCAATGAAATATACTGTATAGAATACAGAACATTATATACCCAAATTATAACCCACATGGGGCTGAACTGTGTATCCCATGCATAAGACAAAAACTAGTTTTCTTGAGCACGGACCAAAAATCAAAATAATTGTTTCATTGACATCTTAAGTAATTAATAATTGTACTTGTATTGTCTGATTGACACAGTGGTTAGAACGCTGGTCTCTCGCGGCAAAGGTGTCGGGTATCGACAGGCTTCAGTCTACCCAGCTGTAAATGAGTACCTGACTTTACACTTGAGTTAAGGAAGGAAAAGCAGGCTATATATTTATGGCTAGGCTATTGCTAATTGACTTTGAAAAAGAAATTAATATTTGAATCTAAATTATACTTACGTGTCTGGACAGAATAGTATCTTGAGTGTCTGTTGATTTAATCTGCATCTCCGCACCTTCCTGTCTCCTGTTCGTGTACTGTTTATCAATTGTGTTGTTGGATTCTTTCCATAATCAAACTGTTCATGCACACCTTCATTTGCGCACTTTTTTTCTATTTTCGCGAGAGTACATATAAGGGGACACAACACAATTATTGTCTAACTTTCAACCATAGTTGCACCCCCTTAGCTGTGGTTAAAAGTTAATGTACTCTCTCGAAAATATAAAATGTGAGCTAATGACGGTGTGCAAAATGTGACTGACCGACCGACCAACCGAAGTACTTAAGGCGGGAATTATGGTATTGGATATGACTTTGAGCGCGTGATGATCAGAATCTTGACTTACAAGTTATATCTGAAATGAAAAAAAAAATCACTCACCTCATTACGATTGAAATAAAAACTGGAGTGCGGCGGAGATGTCCTGTTTCGACCATTTCTCTTTTTACTGGTTATGGATTGGAATATGAAAACAATGACATCAACAAACATAAATGGAGTTTAGTGGACTCCGACAAAACAGCTTGATGATCTAAATTTTTCCGATGACTTAGCTCTTCTATCCGACTAACGTAACCAGATGCAAGACAGAAAGATAATACTGAAGGATAGGTCAACATTTATTGGGTTTTGGTTTTTAGTCCATGCATAGGAAAATTGGTGTTGGTCTTATGCATCGGATGCCTGGTTCAATTCCATGTTGGTTATAATTTGAGAAACTGGGGATGCACAAACAAAAGATAAAATTATGATAACAAATGCGGCAACGATAGCCAGCTTGGGAAACTGAAGATACACACATAAAAGTTAAAACTATGATAACAAATGTAGCAATGATAGCCAGCTTGGGAAACTGAAGATACACACAAAAAGATAAAATTATAATAACAAATGCGGCAATGATAGCTAGCTTGGGAAACTGAAGATACACACAAAAAGATAAAATTATATAACAAATGCGGCAATGATAGCTAGCTTGGGAAACTGAAGATACACACATAAAAGATAAAATTATGATTACAAAAGATAGCCAGTTTTCACTTTGAAAAATCAATCTACAAGACCTGGATTCATACATATATGTAAGCATCAACATAGACAAAGCTGGATTCAAAGATAGTGTTAAAAAATTATAATACAAGAGGCTTTAACTGCATTAAGAGATACATGTAAGTCAAAAGTTATCAAGTGCAATACAAAAATGAGAATTTTAAAACCCAAATGTCTTGTTATTATTTTGACGGGTATACATACTCGTTAATGGAGATTTACCACCATTGACAAGAACTAGACAAGCACCAGTGGAACAAGAGATGAGAAGAAGTCGCTGGAGATGGATAGTACACACACTTTGAGGAAACATGTTGATAGCAGTCCGTTTTCTGGACTCCCGAGTGTAAGAGGTGAGGAAACCCAAAGAACTCATGGAAACGAGAACTAGAAGCAGACGTGAAGGGGTTGAAGAAGACATGGATGGCACAGGAAATTAAGACTTGGCATACGTTTGTTGAAGGCCTATGCTCCTTTAGGAGTTGAAAGGTGATGAATGACTGAATGAACGAATAAATGAATGAAAGAAAGAATGAAATGACAAAACTGACATAAGTATTGTAAACGTTTAAGTTTTTGTTCTCTTTTATGGCTGTTATAAATATATCGAACTCCGTGGCCTGCAACCAGACAAGGGCAGAAGCGACAATTTTTGCGCGTCCATCATCTTCTGGGCGCGACATTCCGTTAGAAGTGACAAGAACACGTCACGTTAATGACGCAATCGGGGCAGGGATTGAGTCGCGAGCACACAGCCACGCGCAATGACCAATCGTGGCGAATTGAGAAAGGCAGATACGTTCTATGTCGTTAGAGGGTGGGGAAAAAACTGGCAGAGAAGGGAAGTGCTCGGCTGGTTACTGATTGGTGGGGAGCAGTGAGGGAAAAGCCTAATAGGTTTGGTAGATCGAGGAAATGATGGAAAATGGTCAGCCATTGGCGATCAATAAATGGTGAAAAAAACTAACTTTTACACTCAAGACAAGTAGAACAATTGTAGATGTTTATTAACAAGAGAATGACTTTTACAATCAAGAGAAGAACATTTTGTAGATGTTTATTAATAAGCGAAAGACTATTACCGGTACAACAAAGAAGGATAGAACAATTGGAGATGTTTATTAATAAACGAACGATTTTTAAGTCAAAAGAAGTAGAATAATTGGAGATGTTTATTAATAAACTAAAGACTTTTATAGTCAAGAGAAATAGAATAATTGTAGATGTTTATTGAGAAGCGAAAGACTTTTACAATCAAGAGAGATGGACAAACTGTAAATGTTTCTTAATACACGAAAGATGTATGCTATCAAGAAATAGAAAAACGGTGCACGTTTATTAACAGGCTAAAGCGACATTTAAATTAAGCACCCTGCTGTAAGTCATTCCTATTGTATGGCTGTGAAAAGTGGAGAGCCGAATTAAACATACAACCATAAAGACATCAACTGTCTGCACAGAAAAGAGGGATTAGAAAGGAGTGAAAAGATCACTAATGTAGATATGATGAAAAGAAGCAGGGAAGTACCGCTGGAACAATGTGTGAGAAAAAGAACCTTACGTTGGATGGGGCACATATTGATGAAACTTGTTTATAACATTAAAAAGTGGTTCTTGCTTTCGTGTATCCACACAGTAAGAGAAATAGAGGGAGGTAAAAAAAAACAACACAGAAGAGAACTGGAGACATATATGAAGGGGTTCAGACGACCCAGAAAGACCTTGCACTGATGGCACAAGACAGGAAGACTTGGAGTAACATTTTTGGCGGCCTCTGCTCCATAGGGAACTGAAATACATTGATGATGATGATGATGATGATGATGATGATAATCCTGATGCAAGGATGGCAGAAGATTCCTAGTTGAGTACGAAGAACAGAACTATCTTTACTTTTCCCATTTCTTTGTTTTCAGTCTAACATACCACAACGTACCTGGCATATAGAGGCACATACTGTGTTTTGAGAGTACGCTAATAAGCTGATAAGTTACAGGAGTGCCCGGTTGTAAAAGAAATATCAAAACACGAGTGTCTGGCAGACAGACAGGGCACGTCTGATTTCAAGCAGCCACAAGTGGCTGAAACAAACAGATCATGCTGTCTTTCTGATTCTGCAATCGTTGTAGGGAGAATAAAATTAGCGAGAATATTTGGGAAAGCCATCGCGGGCGCGTCTCATGAAACGGGAAGACACCACATAAAGAGGTTATGGTAATAGAAAAACAAGCCATTAAAAAGAGAATAAATGAAGGAAATCAAAGCTAGACAGCTAAACTATTGTCACCAGATAAAAAGGCATAACATCTTGCTGGAAACCATAATAGAAGGAAGAGTTGCAGGCAAACGTGCAAGAGGAAGACAATCACTATCATCACCATCAAAAGGTCGAATGCAATGAATCTCCAACGTCTTCTGTCTCTTGTCTTGATGGTGCACTCTGAAAGACTCTTTTATGTCCATCTGTTGATGTTGTCTTCCCACTTATAGCACAGTCTTCCTCTTTCACGTTTGCATTCAACTCCGCCATCTGTTATGGTCTTCAGTAAGGTGTTATGTCTTTTAACATGGCCAAAATATTTTAGCTGCCTAATTTTGATCTCCTTCATTAATTTTCTTTTCATTCCTAGTGTTTTTTAGGACCTCTTTATTTGTTTTCTTCTCTGTCCTCGAGAAGAGACCCATTCTCCAATATATATCCACATCTCAAAGGCTTCAATTCTTTCTTCTAATTCCTCGTTCATTGTCCTCAGCAATGTACGTAGGACGATAACATCAAGAGATGGACAGGAAAGAGTCTATCAGTGACATCAAGGCAAGAGACAGGAGACGTTGGAGATCCATTGCAGCCAACCTTCGATGTGGGGATGGGCAGCTCATGATGATGATGGTGGAGAAAGGTTAACAAATTATGAAGTGGAAAGCAGAAGTTTTAAGAGGTTGTCGAGGCAATAACGGTTAAAGACCCCGCTGGAAGAAAAAAAAAATATCTTTTTGAATACTTGAGACTTTCGATTGCTTGATCAGTCGGAGTCAGTTCTATAGCTTGTAGCCAGCGAATGAAAACGTAATCAAGCTTATTGCTTCTCCATCCAAGCAAATGGTCGGTAACGGGGGAGAGAGTGGTGGTGTGGGTGGAGCCGTTTCAGTGATTTATTTCAGCAACAAACAAAGTCAGAGAAGTGTCTGACATGCCCCGTTAGACAAACATGGGCAGGGGGCAAATGGGATGGAAGATGGAATGGGGAGGCTGGAGTTTGGATTAGCTCCGGGGAGAAAAACATTTGGTGACGAGAGTTTCCGTGGTTGTAGTTGTTGTATTGACGACTTTACAAATGTGAAAGTAAAGTGGACAATACTTTGTAAGCAACGATAAATGAACAACCAACGCAGACGCAGGTTTTTTTCATGGGGATTCAAATGATCGAGTATGTTGAATTTATAACTGTATCGTCTGTGCCATTGCGTTCGGAAAGTATTGGCTCAACATGAGGGAAGACATATCAAAGGATGTGACGTATATAGAAAGGTAATTAGGCAGTATTATGTTGTAAATTACAATAGTGGTCCTCATCCTTCTGTTTTTTATTTACTGTGTGCCGTTGTGTGTGCGGCTTTTGTGTGTGTATGTGTGTGTGTGTGTGCTTCGTACACCTTTATACCAGGCTTTGAGAAACTCACCACCAAACAAGTCAATGCCCTACATCAGCGGTGGCCAAACTACGGCCCGGGGGCCAGATCCGGCCCGCCAACCTGTTTAGACCGGCCCGCCAACCTGTTTTGGTCGGCCTCTTATTGTTGATTGAAGCCACACTCTTCACAATGAAATAACACACAAATGTATGTTTGAAATAAATAATTACATGTCAAATTACAAATTACAAAACAAATTAAAACATCAGATTCATTATACTTTTTTAAACAGTAATTTCAGTTCGAAGACTGGTATACATGTCTTGGCAGATGTGCAGTACAGTAGTTTGCCGTTGCTTTCTGTACGTGGTTCATTATATATATATATATATATATATATATATATATATATATATATATATATATATATATATATATATATATATATATATATATATATATATATATATATATATATATATATATAATATATATATATCAGAACGTTATCTTTTAAGGATTTTATAGGTCTGGCCCTCTAAAAATACAAGTTGAAACTGTTCACTTCTTGTGACAAATTTAGAGAACAATAACTAGCTCAATCAAGTTTGGCGAATAAAAATCAATCTTAAAGGTACAACGTAAAAAAAAAATTTATTGTTGAAAAATATCTGGGGGAATACTTCAAATAATCTTAAATTAGATCAGAATATTAATTTTAAAAAAAAGGAAAATAATTCTTCACAAGAAATTCTCCACATAGACGATACTGCCATAAAGGGGTGAAGTGTTAGAGACTTCACCGTACTAGGTCCAGCATCGAGAGGTGGGGGTGACCAGTCCACTTCCTCGCCTGCTTTTCCTTCCTTAACTCAAGTGTAAAGTCAGGTTCTCATTTACAGCTGGGTAGACTGAAGCCTGTCGATACCCGACACCTTTGCCGCGAGAGACCAGCGTTCTAACCACTGTGTCAATCAGACAATACAAGTACAATTATTAATTACTTAAGATGTCAATGAAACAATTATTTTGATTTTTGGTCCGTGCTCAAGAAAACTAGTTTTTGTCTTATGCATGGGATACACAGTTCAGCCCCATGTGGGTTATAATTTGGGTATATAATGTTCTGTATTCTATACAGTATATTTCATTGGTTGTTTTTCTTGTGTTCGTTCTTTCATGCTGCAATTTCTCTGCCGTTTGTTGTGGCATTGCCTAATGTTATTTATGGCATATCCCCTTCCATGTTCTTTAATCTATCTCTCTTCATCCTGTTGCATTTTTAAGGTTTGTAGATTTTGATGTACTGTATCATTGTCAATCTTTATTGTAATTGGAATTATCTCAGATATATCTATTGGTAGTTTATTTTATTGTTTTTAAGGACAACGAACTAATAATTAACATCTACAATCTACAATTTCAGTGGCCTGTATGCTGCTGAATTTCCTCTACGATCTTCTTAAAGCGGGATATTATTTCACACTCCGTGAACAAGACAGCCCATCTTCCGCTTTTTTATTATCGCTTTTGGGTTTAGCTTGAAACTAGTTTTTGTTTGTTTGTTTGTTTTTAAACACATGAAATTGGATACCTAAAGTTTACAGTAAATTAAACGTATACATCTAGGATTCCCTATGCATTTATTACTTCTACTTATATATTTCTCTAATAAACAATTTTTGTGTGCAGTGCATTCCTATACACAGTTTTCCTGTCATGCACCTATCTATGTACCCCACTAAAACCATGAACCCTTTCAATACATTCTTGCACCCCAGGATGCACTATGTGCCCGGGTTGACCACCGCAGGACTGTAGCCTTCTTACAATTGCTAGTTGTCAATTTTAATTTCTATCATATCCGGGATCTGATAACAAGTTAAATTATTTCAATACCCTTTAGGTACATGAGATACATGAAGTACAGGCGGGTTTTAGACAAGGCAGAGGTACGAGGGACCACATGTTTAATGTGAGGAACATCATCGAGAAATGCAGGGAATACAATGTAGATCTGCATGCCTGTTTTGTAGATTACACCAAGGCCTTCGACTGCGTACAACATCAGAAATTGTGGAACATCATGAGAGACATGGGGTTTCCGGCGCATTTGATCCATCTAATTGAAACACTATATCATGAATGTCACAGAGTGCTCGAAGGTTATGTCTAGATTATTTTAAAATTCCTTACTTTTCTATTCCTTCACATATTTTGTCTGTTTTTCTCTACGGAAATATTTGCACCTGTGTTCGTTTCTTTAGCTGATTTTTCAAGTCTTCGCTAATAGTCCTGTCATTCGATCCAAAATTCTAGCTTCTCCTACAAAGGCACTTAAAAGTTATTTCTTTAAAGATGTCTATACGATTTATTAGCTTGGTCGAAACCAGTGGTTCCCAGAGTATTAAATTTCCGTGTTCAGTGGTCAACTGGAGACCGCCCGATAAATCTTCTGTCATGGCTGAACGAGAAACGGGAAATAATTAACTCTTGGCGTGGGAATCAGGAAATATTTTAACGTCATGCGAACATATGCTGAGTTTTAAGATCACTTGCTGATTAACCGCGGAAGACAACGCACGCTTAGAAGTTATAGAAGAGAAGCCTCAAACTACCTCATATCTACAAGTATATTGTGATTGAGTGTAAAACGCTACTAAAGTTCTATTTCTTAAGCTGTGATAAAGTCCTGAGCGGTAAGCAAACTCTCAGTATTCGCTTAATTAGCTAACTCTAATATCAAGGGATTAGTTAATGGATGTAAAGTGTGAAATACTAAATATTGTGGTTTTATTTCTTTACATTATATTGATAGCTATTTTGCATTTATGTATTTTGAATGTTATTGATGCATTATAATGATGTAAGTACTGGCTGATATGAGAAAGTACTACAAGCTAATTGTATTAGGAAAGTGATGAAAAAAGCTGTTGTGAACGAGAGAAGAACCATGTTGTTCAAGGAACGAGTGAATGAAATAGCATTCCTCCAATACCGTCACGCATGAACGCACACGGCCAGGCGTCTGCTTATAACAAAGGTTGACCTTACTGACCCGACCAGTGTGAGACTACTGCTAGACAGGAATTTGTAAACAAACGGACAGTCGCTTTTAAGGAAGACTGACTGTTATGGTTTCAGGTAAATATATATTTAGGCACCATTCTGAGACGAAATGTCCAGAATGGCTGTAGTTAATATATCTGTATAAAACAGAAGATTGATTACCTGCATTATCTTCCACAGCCCAGTTGCAGAATCCTAGCCAGTTTCTGGATTTTGATTGCTGTAAATTGTTGCGAGTAAACCGCCTAGTTGCTCTATGCTACAGAGAGAACTAGTGCTTACGTCTCAAATCTGGCGGTGATCACAAGTCAGCAACCCTGTGCAGTCTATAGCCCTGAGCAGTCTACAGCTTTAAGCAGTTAACACCTCGTCAGCACCTGAACTTCATAACGCAACTTCACAACCAGGTTAACGGAAAGCCTAGTCATCTCTTGGACTGTTGCTCAACTGAATCATATTCTCCAGTTGGTAATCCCTACCTACTGTGACGCCCAGGAGAAGTCCAAGCAGATAAGTCTACATAAAACCCAGACCAAAATCAGAATTCACTTATCCACGAAATAGCCGTAGGAATAAACTTTTCGTCAGTGAGGAAAATAGCCTCTTACTTCTTATCTGAACCAAAGACACTGACAGTTCTAAATTTCCTAGTATTTCTTTTTTTTTCAAAGTACATGTCAACATTGATTTTATATTTCTACTGTAATTAAAGTAATTATGTACATTCTGTAACTCACCATCATTCTGAGTTTGACTTAGTAGATTGTATGTTCTGTTCAGAAAAACATTCTCAACCCTCTTTGTATTACTTATTACTACTAGTTCATCTTCAAAAAGATTTGAGTAAGAAAGAGTTAGTCGTCGCCAGAAAAATACAAGAGTTGGTAGTCTAAAAGGTGAGAGAATCACTGACACCAACCTGTGCCCTTCTGTTAACTCTTTCCCTCAACACTAGCTCACCTCTGTGAAAACTAGTGTCTAAAGGTCTATGTGCTTTCTACACATCTTCCTTACTATAATAAACTCTTTATGCGACAATTGGATTCTCATTCAATGTCAATTGGAGTGCACAATCAACTATATCTGCGACAATGAACAACAAGCAGCTGTCAGAGTAGCGGGGGAAACATCACGATGGTTTGAGGTGAATAGGGGAGTAAGACAGGGTTGCATCCTCTCTCCATATTTGTTTATCATCTATGCCGAAAATATAATGAGAAATGTTCGGAGTGACCAAAAATGAGAAAACTGCGATCCGTTCACAATTGGTGGAAATGCGATCCCAGAACTCAGGTACGCAGATGAAACAGTTATTCTTTCAAACAGTGCCAAGGGACTAGAACAGTTAATCCTGTCTGTCAAAAGACACAGTGAGGATCAGAACCTTTTTCCTGAACACAAAAAAACCAAACAAACAAACAAAGATAATCTCCACTGACAAAACAAGATGCCAACCAAAAATTACCATCAATGATGAGGAAATAGAAAATGTCACAAATTTTGAATATCTTGGCTCAATAATTAACAACAATGGAGACTGCTCAAAAGAGGTCAGGAGACTGGCCATAGCAATGCAGAGGTTAAATAAAATGAAGAACCTATGGCATAACACCATCAAATTAATAAAAATAAAACTTCTGAGAACGTGCATCTTTCCGGCGGCAACGTATGGATGTGAATCATGGACAATTAGTCAAACATTAAAGAAAAAAAATCGAATCTTTCGAAGCAAAGTGTTACAGAAAAATTCTCAGAATATCTTGGACCAAGAAGAAGAAAAATAGACATCCTACACGACCTGAACATCGAGGAAAACTGGCTCATAAACAATATCATGTCCCGGAAACTGAAATACTTTGGCCACATTAAACGTCATAGTGGTTTAGAAAGAACAGTGATGGAGGGTATGGTACCTGGAAGGCGAGGCAGGGGTCGACCAAGACGACGGTGGACACAGGACATTGAAGACACCTTGAACATGACAATGGAGGAGGCAGGAAGGCTGGCTAGAGATCGAGAGTCTTTTAGGCGGGCTGTGATGAGAGCGACGTTCTGCAAAGGACATGCTACATGATGACCCTTTATCTTGCCAAGGAGCATAACCCTTCAACAAACTCGTGCCAGTGCCGTCTGCTGTAAGTCTTCTTCATCATTTTACTTTTGCCTCCAGCTTTCTTTTTAGTGGGTTTTTCCAGCTACATATCTCTCTCTCTCTCTTTCTCTCTCTCTCTCTTACTCTGGACGGACTGGTCATACTGTCAACAGGTTCTTCTGTGTACTATCTATCACCAGCGTCCTATTATATCTTCTTGCTCTGGCAGTCATCTAGTTCGTGTCATCAGTTCTTTATTGGCGACTGTCTCGTGCCATTTCTCTCCGTCCATTCTACCCAAGCACCCATTTATGAAAACCTGTAACATCTTGGTTGAGGTTTCGTTGTTCTCCATATTTCAGAGCCATACAATAGAAATGACTTAACATTGAAGGTAAAAATTCTTAGTGTTTTTTTGGTCGTGATTTATTTTGATTTATGTATTCTTGTGTATTCTTATTAAATATGGTAACTTTTAATATTTTTTTTTTTTGGGTAGATTCATAGCAGATACTGCCGTAGGAAAGTGAAATGTTAGAGAATTCACTACACTAGGTCCAGCATCTAGAGGTGGCGTGATCATTTCCCTTCCTCGCTGCCTTTTCATTACCTAACTCAAGAACAAAGTCAGGTACCCATTTACAGCTGGGTAGACCGGAGCGTGTGGATACCGTGAATCGAACGTGGCACTTTTGCCGCGAGAAACGAGCACTCTAACTACTCTATCAATCGGACGCTCTTAATGTTTAGTACTCACTCTAAAGTTGATTGTTGAGAGAAAGTAAATTAAGTCTGATCAGGTTTGACTGACCAAGTATTCAAGTCATTCGTCATTTTACCTTTCGTTCCTTATGGACCATGGAACAACCATGCAGGTTGTCCCCTTGTAAAACGTCTGCTCCAAGCAGTCACGTGCTCTTGCAGCGGTCGTTTCTTTAGGATCTTGATTTACATAATCATTCCTCGGTCCTTCAAAAATTGTCTAATGTTGTCCTCCCAGCGGACTCTGGGTCGTCCTCGGGGTCTGGATCCCTGGCTCTTTGTTTCCCATGCTTGTCGTGGTAGCCAATCTTCTCCCATTCTGCAGACATGGCCAAACCATCTTAGTTGGGACTGTTCTACTTGGGTCTGCAGGGGGTGGGATTTTAGGCCTTGACGTATCGTATGGTTGCTGACCATGTCTCTTCTTGTTACTTCAACCACCTTCCTCAGATACCTCATTTGTTGTAGTCATTGCCGATGACTCGCATCCATATGTCAAGACTGGGACATAAGTGGAGCGGTATACAGCCATCTTCGTTTTCTTACCAACCTCTCTCTTGCTGAGGAATGATCGATTTATGGCCTGAAAAAGTCTCCCAGCTGCTGCATTTCGAGCGGCCAACTCTTCTTTGATGCCTCCCTTTCGGTCTATAATAGCTCCGAGGTATTTAAAGTGGTCGACCTGCTCCAGGACCTGTTCTCCCAGCATAATCTGATGTCTTCTTTCTTCTCGTGATATCACCATGGATTTTGTTTTAGAGCTGCTTATGACCATATTTCTCTTCTCCAGCTCTTCCTTCCAGGCTTGCAGGTTGGATTGGAGATGTGCCTCTGATTTAGCAATCAGGGCAACATCATCAGCAAATTCCAGCTGTCTCATCTTCCAGTACCCCACTGAATACTTTCTTGTTCTCTCCTTACATGCCTTGATGACATCGTCCATGAGGAGTATGAAAAGATAAGATGACAGGATATCACCTTGTCTTACACCAGTGGTGGTCCTGAACTCTTCTGACTTATGGTTTGCTGTCCTCACATAATTTCTGCAAGACTTGTAGAAGCTCTGTAAAGCATGAATCAGAGGTGCTGGAATGTTCTTCCTTGACAAACAGTCCCAAAGTTTGCTCCAGGGGATCCTGTCAAACGCCTTTTCCAGATCTATGAAACAAAGATGGATCTCACTCTTATACTCAAGAGCCTTTTCACTCAGCTGTCTGAGTGTGAAGATTAGGTCTTGAGTACTTCGGTTTGCTCGGAATCCGCGCTGGACCTCATCCATTTGTGGCTCAGCTAAGCGTCGGAGTCTCTGCTCTAGGATTCTAGAGTAGATTTTACCAGGGACACTGAGAAGGGATATGCCTCTATGGTTTCCACATTGTTGATTGTCACCCTTTTTGAAAATTGGTAATATGATGGCAATCTCCCAATCCTTTGGTATGGTCTTGTTGCACAACGCTGCCTGTAGGACCCTTAAGAGTAATAGGTCGCCTGATGCTCCCATGTACTTAACCATTTCTGGTGTTTGTCGTGGTTGAGTTTGAGTGTAGAGTATTTGTCGAGTTGGACAACAGTAGTGAAATCGACAAGGGATAGTGGACTGACAGAGTTATATATTACACTTTAGATAAGGTGTAAATAGGAGATGGACTTGAGACAACCTGGAAGAAGATTTATTCAAAGGATCTCTCTCTCCAGGCCTCAACTCACTTTTACTGTCCAAGCATCTCCGGCTCTCACTCTTTTCTCTTATCATACATAGAGATTCTAGTAAAGAGCTAAAAATACAAATATGGATGGAAAGGTCGTGAACAGCGTATTAATAAAGGTGTAAACTTTATTAAAGAAGAAAAAGCATGGAATTAATGCATATCATCACAACAACATAAAATTACATCAATAATCATCAATAACCAAAATATGCAAAATACACCAACAACCACACACACACCACCATTCATAAAACCTGTAGAACACAGAGAGATGAAATAGCTGAGTGTCAGTCCGTCCGCTTTCGGGACCAGTAAGTGGTTTTTTCGTACATATCCTCCATGGGTGATGGAATTAACCTGAATAAAATCACTGTATAGGCGCTATCATTGGTGATTCCTCCCTAATTGCGCGAGGTTGTCTGGAAGACTCTATTTATCTCCTGCTGATCGAATAAACAAACTGAACGACAGCCTGTCCATAGATGGTTGCTCATACGTGCGAGGTTTTAAGTATCCAGAAAATACACCAGAAGAAGTCACTTGAGGACAAAAAGTCCCAGGCGCGCTTATCCGGCGCAAGGCTCCGCTTGGCTGTAAATCCTGTTTAAACTGGTTTGGCTGTGGTTTGCTGAGTGCCCCGTTTAGGCACAACAGAGGCGGGTGATATGGAATTCTGCTATAGGCATGCTGAGCGGGTTTGATATTCTGGAAGCCGCGATGCTCTGGCTGGTAATCCAATAGGCGAGTAGAGAGCTACTACTGCGTTTGGCGATTCCAGATTTTGCGTTGGCTCCGTTGCACTGCGTGAGCTTAACTTGGCGTTGACAAAAAAGGGGTTTTGATTCAGGAACGGGGTTGACGATTCGTTGCTAGATGTATACAGAAACCCTCTAGATCGAAGAGTATATGACTTTCTTCGCCTGACTGAAGTCTGCTCTAGCGATTCGGTCTTCCTGAAACCCGAAAATGACTAGAACATAGGCAAACACATTCTAGTACTGTGTTAAAGTTTGCCTTATCTCATGATGGTCATCTACGGGCCAGGAAAATTTACGAATGTCTTTGTCTATTAAAACCAGTCTACTCTTATAGATCACAAGGGACGCTCCCCCCGGACACCTGGCGTGCGTATTTCTACAGAAGTTCGGCGAAAGACGTAATCTAGAGTAAGACAAAAGAAATCGTGCGAAAGTTCCCCAGGTAGAGAAATGCATAACATTATGCTCTATCTTGTCTAAGAGGCGAAAACCCAAAGACTGACCGCGGGTTTGTCTCCCCCTGTTTCCAGGATGCATAATATTATGATCCGAAGCAGCGTTCTGGAAGCCAAACACAGGGACCCTTTCGCTCGTGATCAAAGGCTTAGCGCGACCAGAGAAATTCTCCCTGTTGGGACCACAGGTGCGTTTAGATAACATTACGTTACCTCTACGCTGGCCGTTGAAGGAATTTAGTACTAAGGCCAAACGTAAACAAACCTCGAGGAGGGTTTGCGAAGGTGAAAAAGTTTAGCCACGAAGGTAGAAAATGAAAGAAAAAGAAAATACAAATTGTCCAGGAAAACAGAACATTTAAAGGAGTAATCAAATTATGGACAAGATGGTAAAATAGATTATCGGTCACGTGACAAGTGCCCCCCCCCCCCCTTTTAAAGTTCGAGGAATACGGACAAAAATGACAGTAATTTATCTTTTCCATCGATGTCCGTTACATGATGTAAGAACCTTCTATAATCATAACCAAAAACGTATCCAATTTCTGTCAGTACTGTATGACTAGCTCCGAGTTCATTTCTTTTCTTCCCTCTGTCTAATAGACGTTCAGCGAATAGGATTTTACGAGGCCAGTCGGCGCTGACGCCCTTCGTTTCCGTGTGAACCTGACCTTGCTTCCGCAATTCGCTGTGCCTGTTTATGGTCCGGAAAATTATCCGCACCTGTTGTGGTTTTCGGCCCTGCCTGAACTCACTGGCCACTGCGTAGATAATCCGCCTGTTATGTGCAGTGTAATCATTGATGGGCTCAGGCTGCTTATGTATATATTTACCTGTCATGGGCGTGGCCTTGAATAACCCTCTATAGCTGCAGTCTATAGGGATTTTTCGCGCGCGTGTAACCCTAGTTGGTAAATAAAGCCGTTCGTTGGCCGAAGAAATGCTAGCATTTTTCTTCTGCCTCTCCACACCTACTCCCCTGTTTCGGTGGGAGCATTGATCAATCTTCAGACCTGTGCCCTCTAATGGTGGATCTGGAGCTTTCCTTGCCTTGCCAGTCACAACTCTGGCTTGGTCAACGGAAATGATCAAGTTGCTCGGTAATGGCCTGGCGGAGGCGACTACTTTGCTGTCCATCAGTGGGGTTGAGACCACTGGAATAATGCGATTTGAATGCCTGAAGCAGAGAGTAATCTATCGCATTCTGGGGTTCTACTAAATCATAACAGATCTCCGTAGCTTCTATCCGTGAAGACAGATAGGTAATATCTGCGAGTTGCAGAGTTTGTTGAGTCGCTTTACCGGTACTAACATGACGTAAGCCAAGGCTCTCAACAATGGCTCCTTGTACAGTAGTAAGGCAGCTTTTCTCACTGTCTTCTGCCCTGAGAAGTGTGAGAGACTCAAATGGAATACCAGGGATCCCTTCGCATGGAACCCTGTGTCCACCATAAACGTCAACTTTGCCCTCCCCTGAGGAAGTTACTGGCGTCAGTTGAACTTTGTCCTGCAATGCGAGATCCACTTCCTGGTTGACAGGCCCCGCAGACTGCATGCAAAAGACTGGACGGTTTGAGATCCCGTTAGATCGCGAAGTGCCCGAGAAAAAACTCTCGGTGTGTTTTTCCAACGTTCCTTGGAACGGTTTAGAAAGTTTACCCCTTTTAGCAGGCGACTTATTCTTGCACCTTTTAAGCTCAGGGTGATAAGAGGAGCGGCCCCTCCTTTCTACGATCGTTGAGTTGGAGGGATGCACCTCTGCATATGGTTTTTCGCTGTCCGGCCGGGAATCTTGCGAAATATAACGAGATAGGGTGTGGCTCCCTTTTCTCGACGTCACGTGTCGGTTAGGTGCTGCTCGGTCTGGAGCGTGAGAGGCTCGGGGTTCGCCGCTTGCCAGACGGGAACAATCCGTATTACAATGCTTGTTAGCACCTCTCTCACCTTTGTGCAGTTTCCATGCCTGGGAACGTTGCGTGATTTTTCCCGTGGCTTTAGGTCTGCTGTCCCGACGTAAATTCTTTCCTTGTTCGGGCTTCGGATCCAAGTCCAAAGGAAAGTCAATTTTCTGGAGTTGGGGTTCGGTTTTAGCAGGCAAGTTTTCTTTCATGGGCGCAAGGTTTGCAGGGGCGTTGACCGTTAAGGGCACAGTAGAAGGGGAATTAGAGTGACTACTTTTAGTATCTGTTTCCACCCTCCGAATTTGGCTATCCAGTTCATTCATTCTGATTTGGTGTAGCCTGTCCCTTTCTTGTCGCTCTATTTCCAATTGCTTATCCCGTTCTTGTTGCTCCATTTCCAATTGCTTGTCCCGTTCTTGTCTTTGCTTTTCCCATTTCTGGTGTTTGTCGTGGTTGAGTTTGAGTGTAGAGTATTTGTCGAGTTGGACAACAGTAGTGAAATCGACAAGGGATAGTGGACTGACAGAGTTATATATTACACTTTAGATAAGGTGTAAATAGGAGATGGACTTGAGACAACCTGGAAGAAGATTTATTCAAAGGATCTCTCTCTCTCCAGGCCTCAACTCACTTTTACTGTCCAAGCATCTCCGGCTCTCACTCTTTTCTCTTATCATACATTGTTGTGTGGTGAGTCACTGGGGCAACTACTACAGTAGTTTTTGCCAGGAATAGTCTATGAGATATAGATATAAGGTCTCTAGAAATTGGCTCGTTAAGAAAGAATAAAGACCTATTCGAGATAGGGACAAGAAGACAGGAATGCGAATGCTTTCCACTAGACAGTGTTTTCTAATTAATTATGGAAAGAGTTCTGTTTCCCCACGACCTTAGCTTCTGCCCTTAGATCCCGTAAAGAAAAAGCCCCAAACCTCATCTGAGTAGAGAAAGGTTCCTATAGGTGAATATGTAACACCGACAGCACGAGTGATACATTAACAAACTCTTGATAATGATCAACCGATCGTTGGGTTTATTAATGAAATATCCACACATATAGGGTTAGTAATGGTTAGAACGTGATGATGGTGAAAGACGATTCACACAAAACACACAGATGAGATAATAAAATTACAGTTAATTAAGTAATAGTTAATTAAGAATGAACTGGTGTAAAGTGAAATGATGATGTGATATGATACGTATTACCAAAATGGTGAGTACTCTACACAGTCTATGTGTCTCTAAATGCTTCTCCTAGATATGAGGATTCACATGTATGCATAAAATGTCCCAAGTTGTTATACGTTATGTCGAATGGGGTATCTCTAAGCTGAGGACGTTCTGATGAATACTGTTGTCGTACGGAGAACGCTAACGAGATATCTATGTATATTCCTTCACTGTTTGAGTATATCTCTGTAGTGTTGATCAACAGTTAATAGCTGTCATATGAACAAAAGGTCTGTTGTCTAATCTCCCGAGGGTACTGGTCAGACTGGATAGCGATTCCTCTTTTGAGCTCTTTTGCTTGACTTCAGATAATAATGATCTTTCGAGTGATTAGAATTTATGATGACTCTGTATTGAACTTGTGATAACTCTGTATTGAACTTGTGAGCAAGCAGTATATGGTGACGAAAAATGCTGCGTCCACCTTATGACTTGTGGGTGAGACAATATTCCTTTTTAATGGAGGAATGAAAGATGTCCTATGGCGAATTCTGCTAGCCAGATGTCCGTTTTTGATAACTTATTTCTGGTTAGACGTCAGACACGTTGCGTGTAGACTCAGACTTCTGATGAACTTCTTTTCCCTTCGCAAAATCCTTTAAGAACACAATTAATCACAGAACTGAATTATCATCCACTCTGAATAAACACGTGTATTAGGCTATGCGTTTTTGGGTTTAATCTCTTCCTCACAAGGTAAAAAACTGGACTTCTCCACTCTAGTAGATTATGCGGTATTATATATTTCTGGAAGTCACCCAAGCTGGGCGTCCAATGTGGTAAACCAACGCTTGTCTGAACCGCGGTGAGACGTTTTCCCCTGGCCAATCTGGGCGTCCAATGTGGTGTCACAGAAATTACCGCATGCCCAAATGTTTGATTAGGATAACCATATGTGCTTCTACCGGATTTATCACGATGCAATGAGGGCTTCAAACGATAATGTCGGGCATGCGGACTCAACCAAAGGATTTTTATTTCCCCCGATGAAAGAACAAATGTGGTTCTCTAGATACCGGTTGCGAGTAATCACAACAATGAAATAGCAAATATGGGATAGCAAATGTTGCATGAAAGAGCAAAGGTTGCATGACAGAGCAAATGTCGGAGAAAATACAATACGAAAGATGTAGGAAAAGATAGAGCAATAAGGCCTTTGCGCTCGTTTATCACAATAGCCCCTCCTCAAGTGTGATGTCAATCGTACTCAGGAGAGCTAAGCCTTCTTGCTCGGGATTCCTTAATCCTTTTCCTCATCTTCGTTTTTCTCTTCGGTTTCCACCCTTTCCTCTACTTGTTTGTGCTCTCCGTCCTGCCTCATAGGATGACGGCTTAAAAAATCCGCTCCTACGTTATGTTTTCCTTGGATATAGTCCACTTGGAACGTGTAAGGTTGTAGAACAAGCGACCACCTCATCAGTCTAGCATTCAAATTCTTTGAATTGGCGAGGAAGGTCAGAGGTTGGTGATCACTCTGGATTGTAAATTTCCTTCCGTACAGGTATGCTTGAAATTTTTGTATTCCCCAGACGAGGGACAAACATTCCTTTTCGATTGTGGAATAGTTTTGTTCTGCTCGGTTTAACTTCCGACTCGCATATGCGACCGGAAATAGATTTGGTGGGCTTCTGTCATCTGGCTGTAGTAATGTAGCCCCGATTCCAATGTTACTGGCATCTGTGCGCAAGATGAATTTTCTAGTTAAATCCGGAAGCCGTAAAATAGGTTTTGTGGTGAGTTTCTCTTTTAAGAGTGCATATGCATGTTCACATTCTGCTGACCATGTCACTTTATCTGGGTTTCCTTTCTTGGTTAGCGATGTAAGCGGCGCACAGAGGCTATTAAAATCCTTTATATATCTCTGGTAGAATCCACAGAGAGATACAAATGACCGGACATCCCTTTTAGTGGACGGTCTCGGTGCATTTCTCAGCTTCTCAACGTTTTGAGTCTCGGGGAACATGGTCCCATGGGATATAGTATGTCCTAGGAACTCTAGCTGTTCACACCCAATTTGACATTTGGTTGGGCGGGCGGTTAGTCCCGCTTCTCTGAGTCTGTTAAACAGCAAGGATAGCGCTGATATATGTTCTTCAAACGATTCAGTAGCTACTAGGATATCATCCATAAAATTGCTGATGGCGGGATGATTCAAAGGATCCAATAACTTTCGCATCATCCTTGTGAAGACACTAGGAGCATTGTTCAGTCCAAATGGCATCACATTAAACTCGAAGTGTCCATCTGGAGTACTGAAGGCTAACAGGTTCCTCACCTCAGCTTTTACCGGTATTTGATAGTACCCTTTACTGAGGTCGATCTTTGAAAAATAGCGAGCCCTGCTCAGCTTAGTAAATAGCTGGTTCTGGTCCGGTAACGGTTCTGGCTGGAACTGTGTTAACGCATTCAGCTGTCGGTAGTCGATGCACAGGCGGTGTTCTCCACTGGGTTTGCGTAACAGCACCACTCCCGCACTGTAAGGGGACTCCGACTTCGAAATTATGCCTTCCTTAAGTAAGTAATCAATTTCTTGCTTTAATGCCGTCGCCTTGGCATACGGAATCGGATAGGTTCTCATTCGGACAGGCGTAGGATCCGTGACTTCCATGTCAAACTCCATCAGGTTTGTCCGGCCCGGTTTGTCTGTCAGAGAGTCGGCGTGGTTTTCCATCAATCTCCTTACTTTTTCTTGCTGGGCTTCCGTTAGGGTGGAGCTTATTTTCACATCTAAATGTGATTCCTCCTGTATCACCGGGTACTCTACGGATGATAATGGCTCTTCTTCCATTTGCATAGCAATGGCCATAGTCATGAGGTGCGCTGGTTCGGCAGGGGCTCGCTCGTAAAACTTCTTAAGCAGATTTAAGTGGTAAATTTTCTGCTTTCCGTTCACGGCGATTTTATAGTTGGTGCGAGAAATCTTTTCCGCCACTTTGTAGGGTCCCCTCCAGCAAATCTGCAATTTATTACTGCTACTTGGCAGAAGAAGTAGCACCTTCTCTCCTACTGCTAGTTCTCGGTCCTTCGCATTGCGATTGTAATATTTGGCATGTTTCCGCCTAGCCTCCCGTACTTTCGCTGTGGCTAATTCCCAGCCAGTCTTCAGGCGTTGTTTCAAGTCTGTGACGTACTGGAAGGCTGATGTGACAGTGTCGTCTGCCTTGGCATCTGTCCATGTTCTTAGTAATGCTTCTAATGGACCTTTAATAGGTCTTCCGAAGAGTAATGTGGCCGGAGGAACTCCAGTTGACGCATGCGGTACTTCCCTATAAGCAAATAATGCGGCAGGAAGATACTGATCCCAAGTTTCTGGCTTCTCCTGTGCCAACTTCCGAAGAATAGAGGTGAGCGTCCCGTTAAACCGCTCTACTTGCCCGTTACTTTGGGGGTGATAGGGCGAAGTATGGATATGCCTAGTCTTGAATATTCTAAGCACCTCCTCTGTCAACTTGCCTCTAAATTGTGACCCGTTGTCTGTGAGAATTTCATGCGGGAAGCCCAATCTAGTAAAGATATTCAGTAAAGCGTCAGCTACATGCACTGAGTCGCATGCTGGCATGGCTATGGCTTCGCCCCACATGGAACAGGTGTCCACTAAGGTAAGGATATGGGAGTTCCTCTTCTTAGTTCTCAGCAGAGGTCCAATTATATCCACGGCCACTCTTTCAAATGGGGTGCCCAAGATTGGCATCTCCCCAAGGGTCGCGGGTGCCGTCCAGTGTTTTGGTGCAACTTTCTGGCACTGAGGACAAGACTTGACGAAACGTTCAATGTCGCCGGTGATCCCTGGCCAATAATAGTGGCAGGCGATCCTTTGAGTCGTGGCGCTCATTCCCATGTGTCCACTAAATGGGATAGAGTGGCCCATCTCAAGCACCTGGTTCCTATAGGTTGCAGGAACTACTAATTGGTTGTGTTCCTGTCCCTCATTTCCAGCTCGGCGATACATCAATCCATTTTTCATAAAGAAGTCTCCCTTGGTAGGTGGGTTGTGTGTCCTAGGTAATTTTTTAAAACAGGGCGCCAGTGAGGAATCTTCCCTTTGGGCCCTCTTCAATTCCTCGGGGAGGATATTGGTAGGAGGTTCCTGCTCTGCGTCTTTTCTTGACTGTCCTCTAGTCTGTACGGCCGCCATGACTAGTGGTTGAGTAGGTTCTCCAAGAACACATATCTACATCCCAAGATTAAAGAGTAGATTGGTTCTTCCATGATAGCTGCACGAATCTCTCCTGTCACATAACGAGATTCCACTCTGATAAGTGCAATTGGCAGTGTCATGGGTGCAACATCCTTCGTCGGACCTTGGATGTCGACACTCTCTTCTGTTATTTGGTCAGGGGTGACAAGAGATGCCCTGACCACCGCATCGAAAGCAAGTCCTGTATCATAAAGGCACTCCACAGATTGTCCGTTTACGAGGACTGATTCGATGACGGGAGGATGAGAAACGTTTCCGGTCCTCTGCTCCTTCCGGGGTGACGATTTTGTCTGCAGACAGGCAGCATGTTGGGGAGGAGGTCTGCGCTTGCACTCATTAGTGTTGTGATTGTTCAAGCGACAGTACTTGCACCATTTATCTCCCTGTCTCTGGTGCGGCGCAGCATTTTTCTTGTTTTGCTCTTTGTAGTTATCTTGTTTTGCGTGCTGTTTATGCGAGATGTGTGGTCCTTTGCTTTGTTGGTCTGGTTGGGAGCGAGCAGGTTGCTTTGGCGCCTGATCCGAAAACTTCTTTCTGGCTCCTTGAGACTCCATGAGAGCATTTTGGAATCGCTCTGCCAGTGTAAGAATATTTTCTAACCGGTCAGCGCCGTTTTCAGTGAGAAATCTACGCATTTCCACCGACATAGACTCTTTTAGTTGCTCTATCACAATCAGCTCTTTCAACCCGTCATAGTTCTCGGTAAAGTTTCCCAGTGTACACCACTTCACTAGGTAGTCTTCAATACGGGCTGCAAACTGTGAGAAAGTCTCTCCTGCATCCTTCCTAGAACCTCGAAATTTTTTTCGGTAAGCCTCTGAATGAAGCTCGTACCTCACCAAGAGAGCTTTTTTCAATGCCTGGTAGTCATCTTGCTCTCCGGCCGGAAGTTTATTAAAAACTTCGTAGGCGGCTCCTCTTAGGCCCTGGGAAAGTTTCAAGTTCCACTTCCGTTCTTCAAGCCCAAACCCTGTTGCAAAGCGTTCAAAGCGGTCTAAAAAGGCGTCCATGGTATCGTTCCTTTCTGAAAAAGGTTCCAGCGGAAAGTTCATGGCATTGGGTGGTGCAGGTTGCGAAGTAGGCACACCATCTGAGCGGGGTGAGTACCCTCCATCCAAGTTGGAAGCCGCTGCACTTTTTGCCAGCTCTATCTGATTGGTCTGCCCCTGGATTTCCAGTTGCTTCATCTTAAGTGCATGCTCTGCTGCTGCTTTCTCTTTACGCTCCGCTGCTTCTGCTGCTTCTTTCCGCTCTACTGCTTCTGCTGCGGCTTTCCGCTCCGCTGCTTCTGTTGCTTCTTTCCGCTCCGCTGCTTCTGCTGCGGCTTTCCCCTTCCGCTCCGCTGCTTCTGCTGCGGCTTTCTCCTTCTCCATTGCAAGTTTCTGCACTTCTATCTCTCTTGCATGGAGTTTATCAGTCTCCTCACTCACAAATTTCATCAGATCTTTTCCACTTAACCCGTATTCACGCCCTGCCTCCATTAAACTAGTTCTAATTTTTGCGGAATCTGCCATGATATGCAGTATGGGTTCACGAAGGGAAAAATTGGCAGTGACCTCCAAGCAAATTGTTTAGACTCGCACGAGTAATTATCTCTTAAAACCTTCTAGGTTTAAATTAGTAATCAAGTTCAAATAGTTCTTTAAAAAAATCACTCACTTAGCGTATTCTGAAAACTATATAACAGATTATCTCGAAGTTTTCTATGAAAAATTTGCTAAATATTTATGATATAAATTTTCCCAGCAGTTACAGAAAAAGATTTTTTTTTAAATCAATTCCTTACAGTATCTTCTGTTCTCAAAAAGTGCTTACTCTGTCCGTTTGATACTCAATTTAAAAAGTATCACTCGTGCTTTAGAGATATGAATTATCCCCCCCTATGAAATAGACAAATTATAGTAAGAGTCAGTCTAGAAGGTAATCCCTCAAAATGCCAACAAATTTTGCAATTATCGCAACTGTATAGCAGGGATGAAAATGTGATTTATCACCCTTCTAAGTCCGGGTTCACTAATCCCAAGACGAGTCCCCAATTGTCGTGTGGTGAGTCACTGGGGCAACTACTACAGTAGTTTTTGCCAGGAATGGTCTATGGGATATAGATATAAGGCCGGTGATCCCTGGCCAATAAGGGGTTTTGATTCAGGAACGGGGTTGACGATTCGTTGCTAGATGTATACAGAAACCCTCTAGATCGAAGAGTATATGACTTTCTTCGCCTGACTGAAGTCTGCTCTAGCGATTCGGTCTTCCTGAAACCCAAAAATGACTAGAACATAGGCAAACACATTCTAGTACTGTGTTATAGTTTGCCTTATCTCATGATGGTCATCTACGGGCCAGGAAAATTTACGAATGTCTTTGTCTATTAAAACCAGTCTACTCTTATAGATCACAAGGGACGCTCCCCCCGGACACCTGGCGAGCGTATTTCTACAGAAGTTCGGCGAAAGACGTAATCTAGAGTAAGACAAAAGAAATCGTGCGAAAGTTCCCCAGGTAGAGAAATGCATAACATTATGCTCTATCTTGTCTAAGAGGCGAAAACCCAAAGACTGACCGCGGGTTTGTCTCCCCCTGTTTCCAGGATGCATAATATTATGATCCGAAGCAGCGTTCTGGAAGCCAAACACAGGGACCCTTTCGCTCGTGATCAAAGGCTTAGCGCGACCAGAGAAATTCCCCCTGTTGGGACCACAGGTGCGTTTAGATAACATTACGTTACCTCTACGCTGGCCGTTGAAGGAATTTAGTACTAAGGCCAAACGTAAACAAACCTCGAGGAGGGTTTGCGAAGGTGAAAAAGTTTAGCCACGAAGGTAGAAAATGAAAGAAAAAGAAAATACAAATTGTCCAGGAAAACAGAACATTTAAAGGAGTAATCAAATTATGGACAAGATGGTAAAATAGATTATCGGTCACGTGACAGTGTTATACCATCATGCCCTGCTGCTTTGCCCATCTTGATTTTCTCCAGTGCTGCCTTCAGTTCTTCCATCTTTATGTCATCTTCACCATCATTGGTTTTCGCTTCTGTGCTAGTGGTTATCATTTCTGATGCTTCACTATGCTCACCATCAAGGAGTTCTGAGAAATATTCTTTCCATCTTTCCATTACTTCCTTCGGGGCAGTAAGCAATTTGCCTTGCTTGTCCTTTATAAATTTGACAGGGCGTTGTTTTTCCTTCCCCATGTTCTTTAGGGTCTTATAGAACAATTTCTGGTTTTCTTGCGCATCTTTTTCTAGCTTTTTTTCCAAATTCTTCCCTGGACTTCTGTTTTGCTGCTAGCACCTTGTTCTTTGCTTCTGTTCTGAGTGTCACATATTCTCTATATTTCTCCACTTGTCCTGTTGTGTTTTTAGCTCCTAAGTATTGTTTCCATGCCATTTACTTCTCTCTTATTTTCTCTTTGACTTCCTCTGTCCACCAAGGTGTCCTCTTTCTCTTGTTCCCAAGTCGGACTTCACCACATACTTCTGCAGCAGCTGTCTTTATGATGTCCTTGAATTTAATCCAGGGGGTTTCCAAGTCATCAGGTTGTTCTTCTGTGTTGCTCACCGCTGCAGCAATAAGCCCCTGATATCTGGTCTTAATTTCTGGCTCTCTCAGCTTGTAGGTCTTAATGCTCATTTCTCCCGTTCGTTTACTTAGTTTCTTGCGTGATGTTGGGCAGTTCCTAGGCTGAGCAACTCTTTCAGTGGTTCTTTTGATTGTAAACAGGTAGTGATCACTTCCAATCTCTGGCCCCCCTCCAGACTCTAGCATCCCGAACATATTTGAATGAGCTCCTCCTAACAATGGCATAGTCGATCACTGACTTCTCATTCTTTGTTGGTTCACATCTAGTGTATGCGTGTATGCGCTTATGGGGGAACTTTGCGTTTGTAATGATCAGATTCTGCTCACTGCAGAATCTAAGGAGTCGCTTTCCATTGTCATTGAGAGTATCTTCTCCATATCTTCCGATAACTCCACCCCATCTAGCATGGTCATTTCCAACTCTGGCATTGAAATCTCCGAGCATGATAATTTAATCTAGGCAGTCATTCACTGTCCTTTGAAGCAGCTCGAAGAATTCCTCCTTGACCTCTGCTCTCTCATCCTCATTTGGCCCATACACTATGACCAGGTTGACTATGGTGTCTCCTTCTTTTAGTTTTACAACCATAATGCGCTCCGTGACAAAGTTCCATCCCTTGATACTATCTTTTTGGTTTTTGGCCACAATGCAACCCACGCCCCCTTTAGCTCTTTCAGATGTGGGTACACCACCGTAGAGCAGCGTGTTGCCATCGAGATCCATGACTCCTTGTCCTTTTTTCTTTGTTTCCGTTATAGCCAGGATTTCTAGTTTTGCTTTCCTCATCTCTTCCGCCAGCTCCTCTTCTTTCCCATTTATACTTCTTGTGTTCCAAGTTCCATAAGTCGTAGTCCGTAGTCCGTTGCAGTTCGTCGCCTTTAGAATCAGTCCGGTTTTCTCTCTTGTAGTTCTCGTAATCAAATGTTTAAAGCAAACAGGTGATTGGCCTGTTGTGCCTTTCCATGGTGGAGGGGCTGCCTCCTTACGACCTCATAAAGGCCGCCCTCCTCCTTTTTCAGCCGGTCGTGGGACCGGCCTAGGCGGAGTTTCCAGCCTCTTACACAACCTTACATTAATCGCCTTGTATGACACGCCTGAGGGTGTAGTAGTCCTATTCTTTATTTGTCTACATGGATATATATATATATATATATATATATATATATATATATATATATATATATATATATATATATATATATATATATATATATATATATATACGAGGTAGCTTCAAAAAGTTCCCGGAGTAGTCGACTCATGTTTGAATGATTGATTGTGTCATGGAGATTATAGTTTTACAAGTTGGTAGTGACCTTGAGGAAACGACATGGCTGATCTAACCTTCACATTTACTCTCGAACAGAAGTTACAGAAGTTTGTTTGTGTGATGTGCACGTAGCATCGTCGGAGTTGAAAATGTCCTTGATTGAACAACGTACAAATGTCAGATTTTGTGTTTTGCTTGAGAAGTCACCCTCAGAGACAGTAACCGTGCTTAATAAAGCATATGGTGATACCGCAATGAAGAAATCGCAAGTTTTTGAGTGGCACAAGCGTTTCCGTGAAGGTCGTGTTAGTGTTGATGATGATCCACCGCCTACCTCGATAAACAACGAAAACATAGAGCGTGTTCGGAACGTTGTTCGTGTTGACAGAAGACTTAGTGTAGAGAAAATAGCCTCAGAAGTTGGAATATCAGTTGGAAGTTGCCACAGTATTCTTCACAATGAACTGCACATGCACCGTGTTTGTCAACACACGGTTCCCAAAATGTTATCTCCTGAACAAAAAGAAACGAGATTGACACTGGCAGGAGACCAATCACTGTGGCTGATCAAGATAGCAATTTTCTCAACAACATAATCACTGGAGACGAGACGTGGTCTTTTTTGTACGATCCTCAGACAAAACGTCAGTCCTCTGAATGGAAATCACCCTCATCTCCCCGGATACAGAAATTTCGTTTGGACACGACCAAAGGAAAAGTTATGTTGCAAGTTTTTTATTTTATTCCCAGGGTATTGTCTACCATGAATTCATTCCTGTGTGACCGGGGTGAGGATTTTATGGAAGGGGATGAAAATCTGTCTATCACTTGAGATTAAGGGAAATAATCCCAAGACTTTCTTTGTAGTGGTTCTTCTGGGAAATACTGGTTATACACCAGAGATAATAATTCCAGAAGGAAGGAACAACCCAGGTGATTAGTAGAACTCGTAAGTACCTTGATGGTTCTAAATTTTTTCTTGAAAGGTTGAATATAATTGGCAACTGAAACAGTCAAGTGAAACTTCAATAGAACAGATTACTTGAAAGATCCGAACAGTTATATAAAAGGTGTACTTTATTCAGAAGATAAGGAAGCCAAAATGATAAGTAGAAAGTTCATAGATCAACTAACTAAACAAAGTCTGGCAGTCTACACTGATGGATCCAAGGGTGATAGTGGGCAACTAGGTGCCGGAGTTGTAATACCACAATGGGGAATAAAAAAGAGCTACAGTGTAACTGAAGAGGCTTCGATTTTTACCGCAGAGATGGTAGCAATTCTTAAAAGTTTAGAAATAATCGAAGATAACCCACCAGAAGCTGTTACGATATTTACAGACTCACTATCATCACTACAAGCACTAGAACACCCAGGTAAATGTAGCCGGCCAGACATAAAGGAAGAAATTCTAGCAATTAATACATCACTAGGGAACAGAGGATGTAGTGTGAGGCTAGTGTGGGTTCCAGCACACATAGGTATTGCTGGTAACGAGTTGGCAGACCAGAACGCCAAGAATGGAAGAACAAGTAAAAACAATATAAGAGCAGGACTGGGAAGGTCGGAGATCAAGAGCCAAGTGAAGATAACTATAAACGAGGAATGGAAGACAACATGGAAGAAAAGTAGAAAAGGTAGACACGCGTTCAAACTGCTGAAAGAACCAACTAGGACGTGCCAGGTCAGAGAAGAATTAAAGATACCAACGAACAAAAAACTGTGGCGTCTCCGTCTCGGTGCAGCATACTTTATGATAGGAGAACCCCACTGCCAAGAATGTCAGGAAGAGAATGACATAGACCACTACCTGATCCACTGTAAAAAGTATGAACAACAAAGGCTTGAATTAAAAATTTACTATAGAAATCACAATATAGACTTAACAGGTGATAAGGTTTTAAGTATAGATGCCCAAAGAGATGCCCAATCAATACTTAAAAGATATATATATAAAACAAAGGAAAACATATAAGGTTAGCACTTCAGGAAAAACATCCAACTAAATAGACATTATGCAGCAAGAACTAAAGAACTAACAAAGCATTAACAAAAAACTAACTACTCATAGGACAAGGAAAGACAACGAGGTATTAAAAAAAGGATAACAACTCAAAAAGAACTAATACAAATTAAAACCAAGAGTAAAGGACAATAGTTATCTATAAACAATACAAAAGAGAAAATAAAATGGACAAATATTAATATAAATAAAAATCAGCAACTGCAAAAGACAATAGTTATTTAAATTTAATACAAAATTAGTAAATAAAATGACACTAAATACCCCAATTATAACCAACTTTCAGGTTGAACAGGGTAGACCAAGATGGAACGAGAAGAGGCAATAATGGTCAGCTGTTAAGTGCCCGGTCTCCACCCATCAACTCATCAAAACAACAACAACAACAACATTCAGTTTCGTTTGAGGAAAATGATGCTGTGGCAGTTCGATAAGAATTTCTGGTGGGGGAAAGCAAAACTGCCAGCTTTAGCCTCCAAGGCGAAAGGCTTACGGAGTTTCTCATATACTGTAGTCGTTTTGTTACCTCTGTGGAAATCCTAACGAAATGAAAATTCGATTCGAGACCTCAATTATAACTAGATCGAACTTACGTCCTGTGGAGTGAACCACAAATATAATCGTTGCAGGGGTTAGTGCTGGGTCACTTAACGGTCCTGGGTGGTAGGAGATCTCTAGATGGATATTATTATCCAAACCGTTGGAGTCAAGGGCTTTTTCGTTCAATAGTAGATGTAGCGCCAGGTTGCTCCAAACCTAAACTAAAGAACGCCCTATGTTGGTTTGACTCTAGCATTGAGTTACTGTCTCAAGCTCTCTCTCTGATTACTAAGATGCATCAGTCTTTATACTTGTCTGGTGCTATGGCTTGCCAGAGGAAGTATTTCTCATTGGAGTTAAGACCGGAAACCTTCTAATGATTGGTCTTGGGGGCTAGTGGACTGTTGAAATAATCTTTAACCTAACTAACTACGAATCCTCTAGTCTAAAATTATTGTTTCTATGTGATGATGACCAACCATTGTTTAAAGTTCTCTCTAATCTAAATGTTTTCCGGTTTGACTTGTATGGAGGCCACTCAAGGTTTGATGAAATCATGGGTTCATGTGTGTCATGACTGATGATGTCATTGATTCTTGACTAGTGGTTTATTTATCTAACTAGTCATTCATAAAATACTTTACTATAAGGCTAACAGTTGTAGCTATTTAATAGTCTACCCTGTTACATACGCCCGGGGGCCGCCAAAGTGTATCCCGTAGGGAGACACTTTAGTCCCTAAAAGAAAATGACTAATCCCTAAAAATATCGGGGTTCATGTATCCCACCAGAAATCGTGTCGGATGGAATACAGCAATCAATATATGGGAATGATGGATGAATCAATTCTATTAACATTTCAAGAAGTAATTGTAAGTGGTGGGGACTGATGGACATAGTTAAGGTACTTAAGTAGGGACTGATGGACATAGTTAAGGTACTTAAGTAGGGACTGATGGACATAATCAAGGGACATAAGTAGGGGCTGATGGACATAGTCAAGGGACATAAGTAGGGGCTGATGGACATAGTCAAGGTAATGACAGGGGATGACATGGTAGGAACCATTAGCAATAATAATGGGCAATCATTAACCAACTAGGAAACCGCTTTTATGGGTTGATAGTTATCAAATATCTCTCAAATACATTATAAAACATAATACAACATGACAAGCGAGTTAACGTCGCAAAGGAAAACTGGGAACAAAAATGGCGGGAGCCCATAAAATATGGCGGACGCCCAAAATGGCGGATGTACCAACTGTCTGTCACCCTACACTTCAACTGAAGTGGGTGATGAAATAAAATTAATGGAACAAAATGGAAATGGAACCACAAAACTTGGTGGCAATGTATGGGAAACATGGGTAAGTCTCAATAATAAAAATGACTGCACCGGTATAACAATAACCGGAAATAATGCAAGGATTGAAAACATGGTAATCAACGGATTAAGGTACTCAATGGAGAAATGGCAAATAGTTAAATCACATATGTTAGTGGAACAATAACTGGAACTTCAAACAATCATAACGCAAAATGGAGTCATTATCATAATAAGTCATGAATGATGCCAACATTAGTGGCTGGTGAAAATGTATTTTAGTTAAACACTTTTATTAGGTACAACAGAACGAACAGAACACTCAAATCTGAGCAAAATCTTACTTCAGAAGCATTAAAAAAACAAAGGGACATAAAAGATGGTCAAAAGCATTGGGAGAAAAAAACAAAGGGAGATAAAAGCTAGTCAAATATTAAATCAGTCAAAACTAACGTGACTTAATGACAATACGCGTGTGAAAGGAAATACATTAGCAATATACGAGGACTACACAGTTCTTTTGAGTCGGGATATCTCCATCATCAGTGTGTAACAGGAGGCCGCAAAGGTAACTGTTCATGTACTGGTAGATTCAGCAATGTTTTTCTTGCGGACTAAAATGTAATAGTTCTCCATAAATAGCGATTCTTGGACTTCATAGCATAACTTGCAAATTGATAAAGTCCACAACCGAGATGTTCAGGGATGTGTAACGGTTGGTCTTTACTGTAGCATCAGGATCAACCAACTCAGCAGTGGGAGCACAATGTAAGAGACTTGTTTCGTAACACACGAGAAACAGGGTTTGACATCATGCTTGAAACGACATCAGGGCAGGAAATGTCAACATGACAGGAGTCGGCATTTGGGGGTAAGTACCGTTCAATTCTTAAGCATCTTTGCAAAAATGTTCACCGCTTCCAATCTTTCAATGGCTTGCAATGACAGGCGAGGATCGTACTGTGTAGGTTGGGATGTAGGAACAATGGCATGGACAACAGGAGTGGACGGAACATGACGGGTGGGTCGGGGTGGAGGCTGTGGAATGGTAGGGGGACAACGGCGGGGAATGCGTAATCTATGGGACGGAGGTGTGACAGGTGGGGGCGGAGGCGGAGGGGAGGGACTACGGTGAGGAGGATGAACAGAACCTCGGGAGTGACGAAAACGGGGACGCACATGGGCGGCCTGCTGGAGAAGGTACTTAGGAAGGGGAACAGAATCGCCAGATGATGTAGAATGACGACGTTTAGAAGGAAAACGAGCTGGGGGAGAAGGAAGATCAGGTTCAGTATCAGAAGAAGCAGAGTCGGGGGAACTGTCAAGGTCTGACGGAGGGAGAGGAAAATAATCAGAGGTTGGAAGAGCAGGTTCAATATCCAAACAGTCGGAATCAGTGGCGGTATCAAGGTCGGAGGGAGGTGGATGAAAATAATCAGAGGGAGGAAGAGCGGGGTCAGATGAGATATGAACAGAGAGAGGACGGGAGGAAACGACAGGAGTTGTTGTAATTGGAGGTATAATAACATCATGCAGAGGCGAAGCATGAGAGGGGCCCGGAGTAATGGAGGGTAACTCAGCCAAACGCGCGTCACGGGCGTGGAAACGGGAGTACAGTTCAGGAGGACGGATAGGATCTTCAGAGGTGGAACAAGAACGATAACGTCCCGTACGATCAACCATATGGGAGGGTGAAGAAGGAGAAGGTACCTTGGAGGTGGAGGGAACAGCAGCTCGACGGACTACTCTAGACCGGAGTCTGTGTAAAGCATTATCTCTGGTAGGACTATCATTATCTGATGAGGAAGCATCATAATCATGGGGCTGAACAGGTGTAAGCGGAGCAGGGGGAGTTTTAAGTGAGACGGGGGCAGCTCTGATGTTGTCTGATGGAGGACTAAATGAAAGTTCAGACATGGATGGAGAGTTTGAATGGTTATACTGGAGGGTAGCATTTCGCATGGGGCGGCCAGACGGAAGAACGGGAGGAGGGACAGTGTAGGGGCGTTGCTCATCTAGTCGCAATTGGGTAGCATGAGCTTTGGTTTCGTGGTGTCGCTCTTCATTCCAAATCACGAAGGTAACAGGGGATGTCTGTTCAACTATCTTGTACCCGGAAAGCCAGCGATGATCAAATTTATCGCTACGGACATGCTTCTTAAACCAGACCAAATCACCAACATGGAAGGAGGGTAGGTTAGTGCCCTTATCAAGCAAACGCTGTCGCTTCTTAAACGCCTTGAGAGCGTTATGGTGAACTTGCTGGTGGGCGGAACGTTTCTGTCGCAGGATAATCTCAATGGGATTATCACCCATATATTTCCGCTGAGGTGTAAGGAGATTATCCAAAGGTAGGCGTGGTTCCCTGCCATACATGAGGTAGAATGGCGAGAAACCAGTCGTATCATTCACATTGACACGCAGAGCCTCAAGAGCTTGGGGTAAATAAAAATTCCAATACTGCGGATTATCAGCTGTGAATTTGGAGAGGATGCCATGAAGAGTCTTATGCATTCTTTCATTGCGACCATTTGACTGGGGCCTATAGAAACTGGTCATCTCATGTCTTATATTAAGGACTGCAAGAGTAGAATGGAAAGGTCGACCAGTAAATTGCTTCCCATTATAGGAAAGAATAGTCTTAGGATAGCCGTGGCGAGGCACAAAATCATTAAGGAAGATTTCAGTTACTTCTTCAGAGGAAGAGCCACGAAGTGGAAAACATTCGGGCCAGACAGAATACTGGTCTACAAAATGCAAGACATGGGTATTACCGGACTGAGAAAGAGGATAGGGACCAGAGAGATCAACGCTGACGCATTCCATAGGAAAATGTGTCAGAGACATCAGTTGGGTAGGGATACGCAGAGGCCGCATGTTGCGCTGCTTGCAAGTTCTACAAGAGTCAACATACTCAGCAACGTCTTTATAGAGAGAAGACCAGTAATATCGCTTAGAAATAATGTCTCGTGTTTTATCTCGCCCCATGTGTCCATTAGAATCATGGAAATCATGGAGAACACGAGGGATAAGATGCTTTGGAAGACAGATGAGAAGTTTATCTGGACATTTAGGGTTAATCCAGTAAAGAACGTTATCAGAGGACTGAATAGTGTAATTGGAAACGGATTTTGGGTCACGCTGAAACTGAGAGCGAATCTGCAGGAGCGCAGGATCTCGAAGTTGTTCCTTCGCAGTAAAAGAAGGAAAAAAGAGCTCATCAGGAGAGCTAGAAGGAGTGTCATGAGTAGAAATGACAGGAGACAGTCAGCATTAATGACAAGTATTTCCTTAGCGTTATCGTCAAGGTCTGATGACGCCTTAGGATCTGGCCGAGAAGAATAGGAGGGATCCGTACAAGTATCATATGGAATCCTAGACAAAAGGTCAGCTACAGTGTTATGTTCTCCTGGGATATGCTCAATTGTAGTATCATAACTCTGTAAATTCAGAGCCCAGGTTTGTAGCTTACGGGGTTGCTCAGACGTCTTGGATAGCCAAGTGAGCAAGGGCTTGTGGTCGGTACGGATTAAAACCTTTGTACCACGTAGATAGAAGTCTAACTTTTGCAAAGCATAGTGTATGGCAAAAGCTTCCTTCTCAGTAACGGTCCATTTTTGTTGAGACCGACTAGGTGCGTGAGAGAGGAACGCAATAGGCATCTCGTTTGGGACTTCGGCAATAATCGGAGGGGAGTCCGAAACATTGGCCTGGACAAGGCAAGCACCAACGGCCCAAAAAGAAGCGTCCGTATACAAAATCATAGGACGTCTAATGTCTGGATATGCTAAACGAGGAATCTTAGTAAGGGAAGACTTAAGATAATTGAAAGCATCTTGGCAGGCGTCAGTCCATCGGAAACGAGCATACTTTTTTGTTAGAGCAATAAGAGGCTCAGCAGCTCGAGAGAAATTGATTACATGCTTTCTATAGTAAGAACAACTGCCCAAGAAACCGCGAACGTGGCGAACAGAAGTAGGAGGAAGCATATCACGGATGGCCTGCACTTTAGCATCATCTGGGCGGACACCCTCTTGGTTGATTATGAAGCCAAGATATTTAGCTTCGGTCTGTAAGAAGGCACATTTGCTTAACTTGAGCATAACATTATGTGCTCTCAATCGGTTAAAAACTTTCTCCACATGGAGTAAATGATCCTCAAGGGTTCCTGGAGTGTGAATCAGGATGTCATCAACATAAGCCAAGGCGTAAGATTGCGTGCCCTTCAGTACTTCGTCCATGAGGGACATATACGTGGCAGGGCTGGTCTTTAGACCGAATGGCATGACATTCCATTGGTAACTCCCAATATGTGTAGAATAAGAGGACTTCATTTTGGCTTCCGGTGACATCGGAATGCACCAGAATCCAGAACGGGCATCTAGGGTGGTAAACCACTTAGATTTGCCAACAGTTGCCAAGATATCGTCAACCCGAGGAAGGGGGTATGAGATAACTTTGGTGATGGCATTTAAGGCCCGATAATCGCAACAGAAGCGATTATTACCAGCCTTCTTAGTGACTATTACAATGGGGGAAGACCATGAGGATCGGGATCTCTCAATGATACCTGCTGCCAACATATCCGTAATCGATTTCTCCACGATCTCCCTATTCTTAAGTGGAGTGTGGTACGGCTTAAGTGAGACAGGCACTTCAGTGGTGGTATGGATTTCCATTGTTACAGTATTGGTCCTCTTCAGTTCCATGTCGGAGAGAGCAAAGATATCATGATTATTCTTGACGAACTGACGAATGCGACTGGCATGTGGGGAGTCAGTTGTCACTTGCTCCATTAATTGAGCAAGGCGTGTAGGTGGCACATTCAAGGAGGAGGAGGGAGAAGGAGAAAGTTATGGGAAAAGAGGCTGAGGAGGAGAATTATGATAACCGGAAGTACAGGGGAGGGTTTTAAAGGTAAGAGAGGAAAATGAGCGGCGCTGAGGAGGGTAGGTACTAAACGATACACGCGCATTAGTAACAGCACCAATGGTGTTGGGGTATGATGAGGGAGGTTGAGAAATAAAATGTGAAGGAGTAGTGGAGGGGCGAGTATTACACACTGTGGAGGGATGAACAGAGGCACGAGGAGGTAGGGAATGTGATGCTAAGTGAGCAATCACTGTACCACGTTGGATAGTTACAGGTTTCCCAGAAGTATTTAACAGCATGACAGGAAAATCGCGCTTAGTGGAAATCTGAACAATGCCATCAACAACATTGATGCAGGGGTCATCAATGATGTCAATATCAGGCAATGGTTCCACCATGACAGAATGGCCAGAAGAGATATAGTCAGATCGTTTGACCCGACCAGTGGCAATAGTCAAAGAGTGAGGCTTTAAGGTTACAGGAGCAATGAGGCGTACAAGGGATGCAATGTGGATATCATCCTGAAGAGGGATGAATTCACCATTGACGCGAATTTGTCGTAAGTCGAAATAGATTCGGGCGTGATGACGAAGAAGAAAATCAAGACCAATAATAAAGTTACGGGACATGCCTCTTGCGATGATAAATGGATGGACAACAGATTGTGAACCAATCTTGAGGCTTATCATCGCAGTTCCAATGGAACACAAAGGTTGGCCAGTAACGGAGGCTAAAGGAGTAGAAGAAGGAAAAATTTTTACGTGCCTACGAATCTGACGAAACAACTGTTCACGGATTAGGCTAACAGTTGCTCCAGTATCAACGAGCACGGTAGCTTTTCATGTTGATGAAGATAAGGCACGATGAAGGATCCGGAGTGACAGAAGGAGGAGAAACATAAGAAAGAGAGGCGGAAGATACCGTAGGTGGGGAGGACAGAAAACATTTATTACGGAAGGACCGATGTGAGGATGGTTGTAAGTTACCCGGTATGGTCCTAGCTACTGAGCAACCCAAGAGTTTCCCTGATTCATTAAGGGTGTAGGACGGAACTGACTACGTGAAAAAGAACGCGGATGACCTTGGGGGGAGGGCACAGGAGCGGTAGGGAGCCATGAAGGTTGGTGAGGTCGTTGCTGCTTATTATGGTAATGTTGTCGCTGTGGTACGGGATTACTTTGAGTCTGTGGAGTGTATTGCGGCCGTTGAAAACAGTTGCGCGAGACGTGTCCCCTTTGCCCACAAGTGTAACATATTACTGAAGTTACTTGATGGACCTGTGGCGCTGGTGGATGATGAAGGCGTCGAGGTTGGCTTTGATGGTGACAATCATTAGAGGGGGGCTGTGGCAATCTCGAAGGTTGCTGCCAAGAGTGGTGGCAATGGATAACGTCCATCGGTTCCTCGTCAATTCTGTGATCAAGGCGAGGCTCACGACCGAGACGGTTGGTAAAGCGTTTCTTTACATTGTCCTCTGTGATGGCCCGTTGAATCGCATCCGTGACAGTCTGAGGATCCTTGCGGATCAAATGCAATTTTAATGTGTCGGATGATAACCCATCAATAAAAATACCCACAAGCTGCCGATCAATATCCGCAGATGTGGACGAAGAATCAATGAAGGCATCCTCAGCCAAGTTCAATAGTCTGTCCGCATAGAATTGGACAGGTTCCTGTCTATCCTGGCGTATTCTACGAAGAAGAGTCCACGTGTGCTGACAGTCAGTTATGGAAGAATAACGGCTGACCAGTGCCTTCTTTAGTGAAGCGAAAGTTTCATTAGGAAAGAGTTGTGCACGACGGCGCAGAAAATCAGTTACTAATGACTGTGAAGAGAGGAATGCAACACGCTTTCGGTCCTCATCGGTTGCCGTAGGGATCAAAGATACAAACTTGTCAATGTCAATAAGCCATTGGCGAAATTGAGTAGCATCACCATGAAACGGCTTGATAATGTTATTAATATTTTGAAAGTTGGCGCTCTGTGTTATGGAGCTAAGAGTACTAGCGATCGACTGTAACGTGCTTGAAGAATTTTCAGAAGAATCAGGCAAATTTTGACTCGGTGCTTGTTGCAGTGATAGTTGTTGATGAAGCAATTGATTTTGCTAATGCAACAAAAGTACCTGATGCTCAAGCTGTTGAGTAGCTGAATCCATCGTAAAAAAGCAGTTACGAGCTGGTTAACGGCACCAAAAGTCAAAACTATGGGACCGGGAGCGGAGGTAAGTCAAGGCACCAAAAGTCAAAACTAGTGTGACAGTGGATTTTTGTGGAAGGGGATGAAAATCTGTCTATCACTTGAGATTAAGGGAAATAATCCCAGGACTTTCTTTGTAATGGTTCTTCTGGGAAATACTGGTTATACACCAGAGATAATAATTCCAGAAGGAAGGAACAACCCAGGTGATTAGTAGAACTCGTAAGTGCCTTGATGGTTCTAAATTTTTTCTTGAAGGGTTGAATATAATCGGCAACTCAAACAGTCAAGTGAAACTTCAATAGAACAGATTACTTGAAAGATCCGAACAGTTATATAAAAGGTGTACTTTATTCAGTTTCGTTTGAGGAAAATGATGCTGTGGCAGTTCGATAAGAATTTCTGGTGGGGGAAAGCAAAACTGCCAGCTTTAGCCTCCAAGGCGAAAGGCTTACGGAGTTTCTCATATACTGTAGTCGTTTTGTTACCTCTGTGGAAATCCTAACGAAATGAAAATTCGATTCGAGACCTCAATTATAACTAGATCGAACTTACGTCCTGTGGAGTGAACCACAAATATAATCGTTGCAGGGGTTAGTGCTGGGTCACTTAACGGTCCTGGGTGGTAGGAGATCTCTAGATGGATATTATTATCCAAACCGTAGGAGTCAAGGGCTTTTTCGTTCAATAGTAGATGTAGCGCCAGGTTGCTCCAAACCTAAACTAAAGAACGCCCTATGTTGGTTTGACTCTAGCATTGAGTTACTGTCTCAAGCTCTCTCTCTGATTACTAAGATGCATCAGTATTTATACTTGACTGGTGCTATGGCTTGCCAGAGGAAGTATTTCTCATTGGAGTTAAGACCGGAAACCTTCTAATGATTGGTCTTGGGGGCTAGTGGACTGTTGAAATAATCTGATTCTTGACTAGTGGTTTATTTATCTAACTAGTCATTCATAAAATACTTTACTATAAGGCTAACAGTTGTAGCTACTTAATAGTCTACCCTGTTACATCTGAAGGACGAACGGTTAACAAGGAAATGTACGTTGATATCCTCTGTCGTCTAAGAGATGCAATCAGAAGGAAACGCCCAGAAAAAATGGAGAACAAACAGTTGGGTTCTGCTGCATGACAATGCGCCAGAACATCGATCCCTACTGGTGAAGCAATACCTAGCAACGCACAATGTGACTGCCCTGGAACATCCTCCCTATTCTCCCGACCTGGCACCGCCTGAATTTTTCTTGTTCCCTCGCCTAAAATCGGCACTGAAAGGGCAGAGATTCAAGGATGCTGAGGACGTTATCACCAATGCGACAAAGCAGCTGAGAGAGGTGTCAAAGAATGGGTTCCAGGAATGTTTCAAACAGCTGTATGGACGTTGGCAAAAGTGTGTAGTTACCGAAGGGAACTATTTTGAAGGAAATGTAGTGTAAATAATTGTATTGTTACTTATTTCTATACAATACACACATTCCGGGAATTTTTTGAAGCTACCTGGTTTGGTAGCAGATCGCTTTGTGTGGATTTTTAACAATGGTATAAGCGCCGTACCGTTCAGAAAGCAATGGCAAACTACTGAATGAAAAAAATTGCCTAGAAAAAATCACAAACAGCCAATAAAAGCTGGGGTTGATTGCCACGTCCTGTAAAGGATAAGCAACTAACTTTTATTCAGTCTCCAGTGACAGACCATTATAACCGTATCAAACTAATCAATGCTAAATGTGACAGTCTGCAGGATTCAGGCTTTCGAGCATAAATGTTATAGAAGAATTTTGCGCATTTGCTATAAAGAGCACAAAACAAATGTCTATGTTAGAGAGAAGATAAACACCTATGCAGGCCACCAAGAACCACTTTTGTCAACAGTGAAACGTCGAAAGCTTGCCTGGTTTGGGCATGTAACTCGTCATGACTCCCTTTCGAAAACGATCCTTCAGGGAACAGTCGAAGGTAAACGGAGAAGAGGAAGGCAGAGAAAATCCTGGGCTGATAACATCAAAGAATGGGCAGGACACGGTTTTTCCACACTTGTACGCATTGCTGAGGATAGAGAGCAGTGGAGGACCCTGTCTGCTGATGCTTCCACCATGGCACCCCTACGACCCATGACCGGTTACGGGCTGAGATGATGAGATGATGACTCTTTCCTCTGGAACGTCCTGTCACAATGGGTCTGATCCTGGTCACACAATCCCGTCACAATCATGACTCTTTGGTTAGAAATAGTTCTCGTTGTCTCTCAATCATGTAAGGACCAAAATTGTACGTGTGCCGGGTTTGTTGGCGATCAATTGATATTTATGAAAGATTAGAAGAGGCTAGGATATCAAAAAGACATAATAATAATTTAGAAAGAAAACGAATCCACTAACAACTATCCACACAAAAAACGTATCTCAAAGTCCACCTTGTTTTTTTTTTCTTCCGTGCTTAATAGGCAATCAGAGTAAACGTATTTTAGAAATTTACGCCTGGAAGTTATTATATATTTGAACTCTACAACCCAGGGTAGAAGAGGAACAACTAAGTATTAAATAAACCTTTCTCAATTTTCCGAAATGGATATTTGAGAGATGTTCCCAGATATTCGATATGAGAAACTGTGTAAATAGCTATCAATTGCTAATGAAATATGCGATAGCATAGGGCCGTCGCGAGTTGTCGTCTCTGTACTGCAGTAATTTTCCAATAATGACCAAAATTCGAGTAAAAAGAATGAGTTTTTTTTTGTTTTATTTTTTTTACAAAGGCAGCAACCTTCGCTCAAGATTACTCTCGGCAGAGAAATAAATAGAAGGTTGGTGCTTCTATTTCAGAGAGTCTCACAGGGATTTCTAAAATGGCAACTATAACAACGGGGTCATCTAAGTTTGTTATAAACCTTTTATTCTCCCGCCACTTCTGTGCGAAATGTATGTTTTGACTCATATTTTATGAGCCCACACCACTGATGGTAATTCAACAAAATATTAATTTAGTACTACTTCTCTATGTATTTTTTAAAAAATGAGTCATATGGGTGTAGACATCTATTTCACTTAACGAATTGATAGACTACAATTCTGGATTTATATTTACATAAATAACCAGAAATTTATGTAAGAAATATTTAATCAACAGGGTTAAAAAAATTAACATTGATGTAGTGGTTTTTTGATGTTATTGCGTGGTTGCTATGTTACCTAGTGTCCTGGATGAGGTCAGCTGTGAAGGCTCCTGAAGATAACAGTTTATGTGAGTGACAGAATGCCTTTCTGCTACCACTTATGACCTCAAACAGACCTATTCTGCTATTATGTATGTTAGCTACGTTTAAAGTCTAGGGTAATGAAATGTGATGTGTAGGTAATAAAATGTAATGTGTAGGTATTAAAATGTGATGTGTAGGTACTTAAATACACAGACACACACCTGTAAACACTAAGTCTAATAATATTAAAGTTTATAATAAACTCAACTAACACTGGCTTTAGAATTTATATAATACAATTTTTAATAATTTATTTAGTCCTGAACCAAATTTTCTTATGGTCAGGACGTATGAAGCAATAGGTATTTATCAATAAACGTGTATGTATATTGAATGATCAAAATGAAACACTTTGTACATAGATATATGGGTTACATGAGTTAATATCAACAATAATATAGTCTGTTAAGAAAACTAGCACTGGATGTCTGGTCGTGGTGGTGTCATCACTCCCGATCTATGTGTACAGTACTCATTGTCAATTTACTTATGGCACTTAGGAATAGTGTCTACACACAGGGTTGGTTTATTTATTTATTTATGAAAGAATTGATGAATCTACAGCAGGCCAGGTTTTCAACTTAACTGGCCTGTGACGATGTAGCAAAGAATTCAAGTGGCCAACTCCTCACTGTTGCTGAGGTAATATAGTATGCTTCTGAATCATCCACTCTTGGATCTCTTCACAAGCGTCTGACACTAGTGTAGTGCCAGACCAGAAACTCTGAAACCAAAATTTATGCCATGTGTCAACACACTGCCTACTTCCAATTTTACAAACAACAAAGCAAAAGACATTACAAAGATCGGGTCAGATCTCTCTGAGCGACCCAGCACATCTCACCCAGGTGGTATCAAATAGCACTAGTTTCCCATTCCTTCATGAACTGCACTGCATCTGAAATATTTTCATTAATCTCTTTTTTTCTATAGAATAAGGTGGGTGATATGTTCCCACTGATTTCCTGAAATAAAGAGCTGTCTTTTACATTCTTGGTTATGTTTTTTTCTTCTTTCTTTTGGTTCATTGCCTCTAGGCCCTGGACTGTCGCTGGGGACCTAGAATAAGTACTTACTTGCGGTAATCATTTTTCATTATATGGCAGTATCAATCACTCATTAAATGTTAAATAAAAGGGTTAATGAATTTTTCTCCTTACCACAATTCAAAATTGAAAACACAGTTATGTAGTACTAGCAAAACTCAGCTGAGCTGCTGGCTAGATTAGGGCGTCCCACTGAATATATATATATATATCCTAGAATCACTCTCTAGCATTAACGAACTGTGTATATGGACAGTCTTTTGAAAATCGCACTTGGCGGCGTCTTTCTGTCAATAATATGAACTCTTTCGTCCAATCAGCGGACTTCCCCTCTACTTTTTCAAATATTTAAACTACAATGTCCAATTTCAGTCCAGTCTCAGTCTAGTGTGTAGTATTTTTCTGTCGGTCCGTCAGTCCCAACTTGGCTTTTCCCAAAATTACACTTGTTTTTGGACAAACTACAAGAAAAAAACTATACAAATTTTTGCCTCCCCCTACTTCTAAGATTCTAGGCTAAGTTATTTTTAGCTACTATCCTCCTATCCTGCCCCTAGTCCATGTGTAATGTTTTTCTTCATTTCCAGTCTCACTAAGGTGAAAGTGCAAAATGTAGTCTTTTAGTGAAAAGATATGCACAAAAAATCTGAATGTCTGTCTAAAGTCTGTTTTGATCCAAAAAGAAAGGTTAAGTTTTTGAACATACAAGACAGGTGAAAAACGTATAATATCTTTTTATTGCCGTGTTATCTTCTCCATAAATTCGTAATCAAAAAGTATATTATTTTATTTTTTTGAGATAGATGTGCTAATTCACTGGGTATATATGTATTTTGGGGAAACCTGTGGTGGGTTGGTATTGTGGTTTGGTGAAATTGTAGGGGTTTTGGTTTTTGTTTTTGATTTTGTGGGAGGTGGGGGGGGGATTGATGGTGTTTTGGGGTGGTTTGGGGTTTTTTTTGTAAGGGGTGTGTTTGGTGTTTGGGGTTGGTTTTTTTTTAGGGTTTAAGGTTTTATTTTTGGGGGGTTGTTGGATTGGGTGGGTATGATGGTGATGGTTTGTTATGGTATTGGGGGTTTTGTTTTGTTTGTTGTTTTTATTTGTTTGGGTTTTTGGTTTGGGGGTTTGTTGTGGGGTTGGTTTGGGTTGGTTATGGGTTGGGTTTGTGGTTTTTTTTGGGGGGGGGGGGGTGGGGGGGGGGGGGGTTGTTTTGTTTGGGGGGGTGGTTTTTGGGTTTTTGGGTTTTTTGTTTCTTGTTTTTGGTTTTTTTTTTTGGGGTTTTTTTTGGGGGGGGGGGGGGGGGGGGGGGGGGTTTTTTTGGTGGTTTTGGTGTGGGGTGGGGGGTTGTTGTTTTTTTGTTTGGGGGTTGTTTTTTTTGTGGTGGGTTGGTTGGGGGGGGGGGGGGGGGGTTTGGTTGGGTTTGTTTGGATTTGGGGTTGTGGTGGGTGGTTTTGGGGGTTGGGTGTGGGGGTGGGGTGGGGGGTTGGGTTGGTTGGTTGGGGGGGGGGGTGGTTTGGATGGTTTTGGGGGGGGGGGGGGGTTTTGTGTTTTGGGGGGGGGGTTTGGTTTTTGGGGGGGTTGGGGGTGGTTTTTGGGGGGGGGGGGGGGTATGGGGTGGGGGGTAGTTTTTTTTTTTGTGGGGTTTGGGGGGGTTTGTGGTTTATTGGTTTTGGGTTGGGGGTTTTGGTTTGGTTTTTGTTGGGGGGTTGGGGGTTGTTTTTTGGGGGGGGGGGGGGTTGGTGTGGGGGGTTTTTTTTGTTTGGGGTTTGTTGTTTTTGGGTTTTGTTTTGGT